>CAWUFW010031867.1:0-14820 GCA_963921515.1 Calotriton arnoldi | reverse complement strand
CTTCGTTCAGTTACGTATTCTCCACCCAAATCCGCGACATTCTATTTGAAATAACTCTCTTGCCGGTTGACGTATCTTCGCAAAATTTTCAAACTTTGTGGGGCGCTCCGGTCCGCTCCTACCCTGAAAGTCTCGGGGGATTCGTCTAGCGGGGGCCGAGAAAAAGGGGGTCCCAAAACGCATTTTCCCCATGCAATTTTCCATAGGAAACTTTAGACACGGCTACAGCTCGAACTGCTGAACAGAATTACACCAAATTTGGCAAAGAGGTAGTTCTTGGTTCAGAAAGAACCCTTTTGTTAAATGGTGTAAATCCGTTCAGTAGTTGCTGAGAAAATCAAAAGTAAAAGTACATATATATCTACGGCCGAGTAGGGTCCGCGTACCCTCAGCGCACCCTGCGCGCACCGTCCCGATCACGAGCTGCATGTTAATTGGCTGTCAGCTGGCTGTCAACATTCCGATTCAGGAAATGTTGGCAGCCATTTTGTCCCTCGGTAGAACCGAGGGACAGAAACAAGTGCGCAAAGCGCACAAAGGGGGCAGGGTAGAAACACCCTGACCCCCTAGGTTTGCTCAGGGGTCCCACAAGGACCCCCTGGGCAAAAAGAAAAAAAACATTTTTTAAAAATCGGCAGGATGCGCTCAGGGTGCGCGAATCCTGCCGAAAAAAATCGAAGGCGCGGTCTCCCGCGCTTCGACACATTTGCCCCCGGGTGGCCCAAGTCCCGGGGGCATGGTGGAGGTGGGTATATTGTTTGTATGGGGGCCTCAAAGGGCCCCCCAAGCCCCGGGGACCGCCACCCCCTGGGGCTTTATAGAAAAATGGTGCGGGAGGGCTCTTCTGCCCTCCCGCAGCCCCGAGGACCGCCACCCCCGGGGTGCGTTTAAGTTGGGGATTAAATCCCTTCAATCCTGAGGGTCCTGGGGGCCAACTAGCCCAACAGGTACATCCAGAAAGCGCCACAGAGCTGCGTTGCAGAGAGGTGTAAAAGGGGTGTGGCCTCTCTACACGTCTCTGCAACGCAGCCCCTGGCGCATATTGGAGGTTCCTGGTGGGCTAGTTGGCCCCTAGGGACCCTCAGGATTCAAGGGGACTTAATCCCCCAACTTAAAACGCGCCACGGGGCGCGTTTGCACAGATGTCACCTCAGGCCCCGCCCCTCCCTTCACCATTGTGCAAATATTCTTCTAAAATCATCCGAAATACGAATTCCGATTTACTCAGCTGTTATAAGGAGAGACCTCAGTGCTGTATCTTTCAGTCCAGTACTGGTCCTGAAAAGTAATTTTAACCGTACTTACCAGTAACTTGAATTTCCTTCCATAGGCTATCATTGCCTGCTTTCGCTGAAAAAGTCTTCTAAGTGTTGATTTTTGAAACCTACAAATATTCCTCTAAAATCAGCCGAAATACGAATTCCGATTTACTCACCTGTTATCAGGAGAGACCTCAGTGCTGTATCTTTCAGCCCAGTACTGGTCCTGAAAAGTAATTTTAACCGTACTTACCAGTAACTTGAATTTCCTTCCATAAGCTAACATTGACTGGTTTCACTTGGAAATTCTTCTAAGTGTGGAGTTTTGGAACTTTAAAATATTCCTCTAAAATCAGCCGAACTACGAATTCCGATTTACTCACCTGTTATCAGGAGAGACCTCAGTGCTGCATCTTTCAGCCCAGTACTAATCCTGAAAAGTAATTTTAACCGTACTTACCAGTAACTTGAATTTCCTTCCATAGGATATCATTGCCTGCTTTTTGCTGAAAAAGTTTCTAAGTGTTGATTTTTGAAACATACAAATATTCCTCTAAAATCAGCCGAAATCCGAATTCTGATTTACTCACCTGTTATCAGGAGAGACCTCAGTGCTGCATCTTTCAGCCCAGTACTGGTCCTGAAAAGTAATTTTAACCGTACTTACCAGTAACTTGAATTTCCTTCCATAGGCTAACATTGACTGGTTTCACTTGGAAATTCTTCTAAGTGTGGAGTTTTGGAACTTTAAATTATTCTTCTAAAATCAGCCGAAATACGAATTCCGATTTACTCACCTGTTATCAGGAGAGAACCCAGTGCTGCATCTTTTAGCCCAGCACTGACCCTGAAAAGTAATTTTAACCGTACTTACCAGTAACTTATCTTTTCTTCCATAGGAATCCATTGTCTGGTTTTCAGCAGAAAAGTTTCAAAGTGTCGATTTTCACAAACTACAAATATTCCTTAAAAATCGCCTGTATGACTTAAACGCATTCTTTCAACTGTTTACAGGAGATGCACCAGTGCTGGATCCAGGATCCAACACTGAGTAAGAAAAAGTAACGATAACAGTTTTTACCTGCTAAGTGAATTTCCTTCCATAGGATAACATTGGTGATTCTATGAGGAAATGTTTCAAAGTGTCAACTTTTAAAATACAATAATATTCCTTAAAAATCACGACTGTAACCAAAACGCTTTTACTCAACTGTTTACAGGAGATGTCCCAGGACTGAATCTAGGATCCAGTCCTGTGGTTAGAAAAGTAATCCATAAAGTAACTAATTGCATTTAACTAGAAATTCACATTGAGCTGAATGTTGCATTGTGTTTGAAAATGTGTTGCCTATTGCAACAACTGTAACTATTGTACTTAAAAGTCTATTGCCTATGTGCAAAGTATTTAAACTAAAGTAATTCATTCTGAGAAAGTATTTTTTGTAATGTAATGTATAATGTAATTACAATGTAATTTAAAAATAAAATATGTAAAAGAAATTGTTTCTAAAAATGTAGTAAATCAGTATGAAAAAAATTAATATAAAAATTAATACATTTAAAAATTGTCATTTACAAAACCTTTGAAATTCACTGAAAAAACCGTAGGTTTCAGGCACGTTATAGTTACAAATTAGCATTTAAAAACCTTTGAAATTCACTGAAAAAACCATAGGTTTCAGACACGTTATAGTTAGAAATTAGCATTTAAAAAACCTTTGAAATTCACTGAAAAAACCATAGGTTTTAGGGACAGTTATAGTTAGTTGGACATTGCACTCGTACAAAACCCGTGAAATTCCCCCGTTATAGTTAGTTCAGCTAACTATAACTCGCGCCCCGCAATGCACTGCTGATGACGTCACATATTACATCACTCATGACATGGTCAGTGACATCACTGATGACATCACTGATGACATCTCAAATGACATCACTGATGACATCATCCACGTGATAATCTGATGCAGCTCTTCACACCCTAATATAACCTTTGATACACCCAATCTAAATTACAGACTGCCATTCGCAAAACCATAGACACTCCAACACCAATAACTACATACCCACTCACTGATTCTTAGGTCTACACACACACATCCACTCACTCACCCGTACAGTCACTCATACTTATGGTCACTCAGTACAGGACTATCATATGCACTCTTACTCCTATATAGACACTCAAACACCGCCACTCATCCATAGAGGTACTCACACACCTAGTCAGTCATGCAAATAATTAAACACACTGCCATTTACTCACCTATACAGTTATACACACACCAGCTCACTTAATCATACAAATACTAGCACATTGTTACGCTCTTATACAATCACTGATACAAGCACACACTCATCCATACAGCCACTATCACAATCACTCACTCTCGCTTATAGCTATTTATATACTCTAACACACATATATACTGCCTTTCACATATGTAGTTACTCACGCATGTACCACTGGGACATACATTCACTCACTAACACACTCTTACACACACTTACCCACCCAAACAGTCTATCACAGATGCACTCTTGAAACCATCCACCCAGTGAATCACCCACTCACACATCTATGCACAGTCGCACACACCCCATCCACACAAACACTCAGGCACCCATACAGATACTCAGACAACAAATCAATAACTCTTATAGACACTCATGTAGCTATTCACAAACCCATGCAGCCACTTACACAGCAACAGACAGATACAGACATTCACCCAGTTTAGTCACTAACCCATGCATTCAGTAAGATACGTTTAATCACTCACTTATAGAATTAGTCACGCACCTACTAAATCATCCATACAGACACTTATACACCCACTCATTCTTCAATACGCCTTTCCCTATATATATTAAAAATATTTAAACTTTACAGAAACACACAGTCACTGGATGATGTCATCAGTGATGTCATTTGAGATGTCATCAGTGATGTCATCAGTGATGTCACTGACCATGTCATGAGTGATGTAATATGTGACGTCATCAGCAGTGCATTGCGGGGCGCGAGTTATAGTTAGCTGAACTAACTATAACGGGGGAATTTCATGGGTTTTGTACGAGTGAAATGTCCAACTAACTATAACTGTCCCTAAAACCTATGGTTTTTTCAGTGAATTTCAAAGGTTTTTTAAATGCTAATTTCTAACTATAACGTGTCTGAAACCTATGGTTTTTTCAGTGAATATATATATATATATATATATATACATATACATATTATCTACTGGCGGTCGCCAGTAGATAGTTATAGTTAGGACCTATTTTCCATAGGAAATTCACAACATTCTATTTCAATAACTTGGCGCGGTTAACGAATCTTCGCGAAATTTTCAAAACTCGTGGAGCGCTCCGGTCTGCTCCTATCCTGAAAGTTTCGGGGTGATTCGGCAAGCAGGGGCCGAGACAAAAGGGGGGTCCCAAAACGTGTTTTCCCCATGCAATTTTCCATAGGAACCTTTAGTCGCAGCTACAGCCCGAACTGCTGAACGGAATTACACCAAATTTGGCAAAGAGGTAGCCCTTGGTTCAGAGTCGTGCCTTTTGGTTAAATGGTGTAAATCCGTTCAGTAGTTCCTGAGAAAATCAAAAGTAAAATCACATATATATCTGGGCGGAGCCTAACCACACATGTCATTGTGAGATCTGATTGGCTGTCAGCACTTCATCCTGGAATTGCTGGCAGCCATCTTGGGACCAATATACATGATAGTACCCCATTGAAATGCATTGTAGTGAATCAAAGATTTTGAGGGTTACCAAAAGGAGAACTATAAAGGGTGATAACAGACTTTAGTTACATTAGAATTCATTTGTTGATGGTACCATACTAATTTCAGGAATTGTGGTGTGTTCTAAGGTGATTTTACCCTGTGAAAAACCTTCTGCTGGGATATCAATGAATCATGTTTGAGAGAAAACTATTTTCACATGCTTGTCCCATAGAGTTTTGGAAGGTGCTCCAGAAGCTAAAATGAGAGCATATTTTCTGTAAATTCACATTATCTTTCTCAGTCATGTGAGAATGAAGTCTGACATTCTCAGTAAAACATGTACATCCAACAAGGGCAGAGACTGTCAGTTGATTCCTTTGTGTTCTACTGCAGCTTCCCAGAGTGTTCTAAAGAACAACTAGAGTGCTAACAGCCTTACTTATGACAAAAGTATGGCACACCTGAAGCCATCTTGATTGGAATAAACTGGTAACACTTAAAACATTTAATTTAAAAAGGAACAAAATGATGGGGTTCATTTTGTCATAGAAATTATGGTTAGTGCTGTAGAAAGAAAAATTAGGACATGTTTCAAGTGTGATCTCAAATATCTTCCTGTTATATTTCAACAGGAGCAGCCTGCCAGTTGATGCCTTTGTGTTCTACTGCAGCTTCCCAGAGTGTTCTAAAGAACAACTAGAGCGCTAACAGCCTTACTTATGACAAAAGTATGGCACACCTGAAGCCATCTTGATTGGAATAAACCGGTAACACTTAAAACATTTAATTTAAAAAGGAACAAAATGAGGGGGTTCTTTTTGAAATAGAAATTATGGTTAGTGCTGCAGAAAGAAAAATTAGGGCATGTTTTAAGTGAGATCTCAAATCCTCTTCTATTTCATTAGAAAATTCTGACATGCAGACTGAAACAATCACTTTCAATACCAGCAGCAGACTTCCAGTTAACTCCCTGGTGAGCAGTAGCTTTACTACAGTGATCTAATGAGCAACTAGAGTGCTAACATTCTGAATTTATGGCAAATGTGAGACACATCTGAATGCCTTCTTGATGGAATCAAAGTAAAAACTGAAAGCATTTCCTACTGAGGAGACTGCAGTAAATGAGGAAATTAGGAAACTTCATAACAAAGAAGTCTTCCAAGATGGCCACCAGAGAAAAAAGAGCCCAAATGTAGCACAAATATTACCCAGATGTAGCCCACATATAGCCCAATGACAAAAGTGTGCAAAACACTTTTTATTTTTAGTTTTTTTGCAGTTTTATGTAGTGCAGACTGGTCAGGTATTGGAGCATTGCATCTTAAAACATGACCCCCTACACTACAAAAACACCACTGCACTACCCTAAACCCTAAAACACTACCCCCAGCACGACCCCCTACACTACACAAGCACCACTGCACTATCCTAAACCCTAAAACACTACCCCCAGCATGACCCCTACACTACACAAACACCACTGCACTAACCTAAATCCTAAAACACTACCCCCAGCATGACCCCCTACACTACCCAAACACCACTGCACTAGCCTAAAACATGACCCCCTACACTACACAAACACCACTGCCCTACCCTAAACCCTAAAACACTACCCCCAGCACGACCCACTACACTACACAAGCACCACTGCATTACCCTAAACCCTAAAACACTACCCCCAGCACGACCCCCTACACTACACAAACACCACTGCACTACCCTAAACCCTAAAACACTACCCCCAGTACGACCCCCTACACTACCCAAACACCACTGCACTAACCTAAATCCTAAAACACTACCCCCAGCACGACCCCCTACACTACCCAAACACCACTGCACTAACCTAAATCCTAAAACACTACCCCCAGCACAACGCCCTACACTACCCAAACACCACTGCACTACCCTAAAACATGACCCCCTACACTACACAAACACCACTGCACTACCCTAAACCCTAAAACACTACCCCCTACACTACACAAGCACCACTGCACTACCCTAAACCCTAAAACACTACCCCCAGCATGACCCCCTACACTGCCCGAACACCACTGCACTGCCCTAAACCCTGAAACACCAGCCCCTGCACGACCCCTACACTGCCCGAACACCACTGCACTGCCCTAAACCCTGAAACACCACCCCCAGCACGACCCCTACACTGCCCAAACACCACTGCACTGCCCTAAACCCTGAAACACCACCCCCTTCACGACCCCCTACACTGCCCGAACACCACTGCACTGCCCTAAACCCTAAAACACCACCCCCAGCATGACCCCCTACACTGCCCGAACACCACTGCACTGCCCTAAACCCTGAAACACTACCCCCAGCAAGACCCCCTACACTGCCCGAACACCACTGCACTGCCCTAAACCCTGAAACAACACCCCCAGCAAGACCCCCTACACTGCCCTAAACCCTGAAACACGACCCCCAGCACGACCCCCTACACTGCCCGAACACCACTGCACTGCCCTAAACCCTGAAACACCACCCCCAGCACGACCCCCTACACTGCCCGAACACCACTGCACTGCCCTAAACCCTGAAACACCAGCCCCAGCACGACCCCCTACACTGCCCGAACACCACTGCACTGCCCTAAACCCTGAAACACCAGCCCCAGCACGACCGCCTACACTGCCCGAACACCACTGCACTGCCCTAAACCCTGAAACACCAGCCCCAGCACGACCCCCTACACTGCCCGAACACCACTGCACTGCCCTAAACCCGTGAAACACCAGCCCCAGCACGACCCCCTACACTGCCCGAACACCACTGCACTGCCCTAAACCCTGAAACACCAGCCCCAGCACAACCCCCTACACTGCCCGAACACCACTGCACTGCCCTAAACCCTGAAACACCAGCCCCATGCATGACCCTCTACACTGCCCGAACACCACTGCACTGCCCTAAACCCTGAAATACCCACCCCCAGCACAACCACCTACACTGCCCGAACACCACTGCACTGCCCTAAACCCTGAAACACCACCCCATGCACGACCCCCTACACTGCCCGAACACCACTGCACTGCCCTAAACCCTGAAACACCATCCCCAGCACGACCCCCTACACTGCCTGGACACCACTGCACTGCCCTAAACCCTGAAACACCACCCCCAGCACGACCACCTACACTGCCCGAACACCACTGCACTGCTCTAAACCCTGAAACACCACCCCCAGCAAGACCCCCTACACTGCCAGAACACCACTGCACTGCCCTAAACCCTGAAACACCACCCCCAGCAAGACCCCCTACACTGCCCGAACACCACTGCACTGCCCTAAACCCTGAAACACCAGCCCCAGCACGACCCCCTACACTGCCCGGACACCACTGCACTGCCCTAAACCCTGAAACACCACCCCTGCATGACCCCTACACTGCCCGAACACCACTGCACTGCCCTAAACCCTGAAACACCACTCCCAGCACGACCCCTACACTGCCCGAACACCACTGCACTGCCCAAAACCCTGAAACACCACCCCCTGCACGACCCCCTACACTGCCCGAACACCACTGCACTGCCCTAAACCCTGAAACACCACCCCCAGCATGACCCCCTACACTGCCCGAACACCACTGCACTGCCCTAAACCCTGAAACATCACCCCCAGCAAGACCCCCTACACTGCCCGAACACCACTGCCTTAACCCTGAAACACCACCCCCAGCAAGACCCCCTACACTGCCCGAACACCACTGCACTGCCCTAAACCCTGAAACACCATCCCCAGCACGACCCCTACACTGCCCGAACACCACTGCACTGCCCTAAACCCTGAAACACCAGCCCCAGCACGACCGCCTACACTGCCCGAACACCACTGCACTGCCCTAAACCCTGAAACACCAGCCCCAGCACGACCCCCTACACTGCCCGAACACCACTGCACTGCCCTAAACCGTGAAACACCAGCCCCAGCACGACCCCCTACACTGCCCAAACACAACTGCACTGCCCTAAACCCTGAAACACCAGCCCCAGCACAACCCCCTACACTGCCCGAACACCACTGCACTGCCCTAAACCCTGAAACAACACCCCGTGCATGACCCTCTACACTGCCCGAACACCACTGCACTGCCCTAAACCCTGAAATACCCACCCCCAGCACAACCACCTACACTGCCCCAACACCACTGCACTGCCCTAAACCCTGAAACACCACCCCATGCACGACCCCCTATTCTGCCCGAACACTACTGCACTGCCCTAAACCCTGAAACACCATCCCCAGCACGACCCCCTATACTGCATGGACACCACTGCACTGCCCTAAACCCTGAAACACTACCCCCAGCAAGACCACCTACACTGCCCGAACACAACTGCACTGCTCTAAACCCTGAAACATCACCCCCAGCAAGACCCCCTACACTGCCTGAACACCACTGCCCTAAACCCTGAAACACCACCCCCAGCAAGACCCCCTACACTGCCCGAACACCACTGCACTGCCCTAAACCCTGAAACACCAGCCCCAGCACGACCCCTACACTGCCCGGACACCACTGCACTGCCCTAAACCCTGAATCACCACCCCCTGCATGACCCCTACACTGCCCGAACACCACTGCACTGCCCTAAACCCTGAAACATCACCCCCAGCAAGACCCCCTACACTGCCCGAACACCACTGCCTTAACCCTAAAACACCACCCCCAGCAAGACCCCCTACACTGCCCGAACACCACTGCACTGCCCTAAACCCTGAAACACCATCCCCAGCACGACCCCTACACTGCCCGAACACCACTGCACTGCCCTAAACCCTGAAACACCAGCCCCAGCAAGACCCCCTACACTGCCCAAACACCACTGCACTGCCCTAAACCCTGAAACACCACCCCCTGCACGACCCCCTACACTGCCCGAACACCACTGCACTGACCTAAACCCTGAAACACCACCCCCTGCACGACCCCCTACACTGCCCGAACACCACTGCACTGCCCTAAACCCTGAAACACCACCCCCAGCACTACACCCTACACTGCCCGAACACCACTGCACTGCCCTAAACCCTGAAACACCACCCCCAGCATGACCCCCTACACTGCCCGAACACCACTGCACTGCCCTAAACCCTGAAACACCACCCCCTGCACGATCCCCTACACTGCCGGAACACCACTGCACTGCCCTAAACCCTGAAACACCACCCCCAGCACGACCCCCTACACTGCCCGAACACCACTACCCTAAACCCTGAAACACCACCCCCAGCATGACCCCCTACACTGCCCAAACACCACTGCACTGCGCTAAACCCTGAAACATGACCCCCAGCAAGACCCCCTAAACTGCCTGAACACCACTGCCCTAAACCCTGAAACACCACCCCCAGCAAGACCCCCTACACTGCCCGAACACCACTGCACTACCCTAAACCCTGAAACACCACCCCCAGCACAACCCCCTACACTGCCTGAACACCATTGCTCTGCCCTAAACCCTGAAACACTAGCCCCAGCACGACCCCTACACTGCCCAAACACCACTGCACTGCCCTAAACCCTGAAACACCACCCCCAGCACGACCCCCTACACTGCCCGAACACCACTGCACTGCCCTAAACCCTGAAACACCAGCCCCGGCAAGACCCCCTACACTACCCGAACACCACTGCACTGCCCTAAACCCTGAAACACCAGCCCCAGCACGACCCCCTACACTGCCCTCACACCACTGCACTGACCTAAACCCTGAAACACCAGCCCCAGCACGACCCCCTACACTGCCCGAACACCACTGCACTGCCCTAAACCCTGAAACACCACCCCCTGCATGACCCCCTACACTGCCCAAACTACCACTGCACTGCCCTAAACCCTGAAACAACACCCCCTGCACCACCCCTACACTGCCCGAACACCACTGCACTGCCCTAAACCCTGAAACACCACCCCCACACGACCCCCTACACTGCCCAAACACCACTGCTCTGCCCAAAACCCTGAAACACCACCCCCAGCACGACCCCCTTTACTGCCCGAACACCACTGCACTGCCCCAAACCATGAAACACCACCCCCAGAACGACCCCCTACACTGCCCGAACACCACTGCGCTAAACCCTGAAACACCAGCCCCAGCACGACCCCCTACACTGCCCGAACACCACTGCACTGCCCTAAACCCTGAAACACCACCCCCTGCATGACCCGCTACACTGCCCGAACACCACTGCACTGCCCTAAACCCTGAAACACCACAACCCTGCACGACCCCCTCCACTGCCCGAACACCACTGCACTGCCCTAAACCCTGAAACACCACCCCGGACGACCCCTTACACTGCCCGAACACCACTGCACTGCCCAAAACCCTGAAACACCACCCCCAGCACGACCCCCTTTACTGCACGAACACCACTGCACTGCCCCAAACCCTGAAACACCACCCCCAGCACGACCCCCTACACTGTCCGAACACCACTGCGCTAAACCCTGAAACACCACCCCCTGCATGACCCCCTACACTGCCCGAACACCACTGCACTGCCCTAAACCCTGAAACACCACCCCCTGCATGATCCCCTACATTGCCCGAACACCACTGCACTGCCCTAAACCCTGAAACACCACCCCCAGCATGACCCCCTACACTGCCCAAACACCACTGCACTGCCCTAAACCCTAAAATACTCCCCCAACATGACCCCCTACACTACCCGAACACGACTGCACTGCCCTAAACCCTCAAACACTACCCCCAGCATGACCCCCTACACTACCCGAACACCACTGCACTGCCCTAAACCCTAAAACACTCCCCCAGCATGACCCCCTACACTACCCGAACACCACTGCACTGCCCTAAACCCTAAAACACTCCCACCAGCACGACCCCCTACACTACCCAAACACCACTGCACTGCCCTAAACCCTAAAACACTCCCCCAAGCATAAGCCCCTACACTACCCAAACACCACTGCACTGCCCTAAACCCTAAAACACTACCCCCACATGACTCCCTACACTACCCAAACACCAATGCACTACCCTAAACCCTAAAACACTACCCCCAGCACGACCCCCTACACTACCCAAAGACCACTGCACTACCCTAAACCCTAAAACACTACCCCGCACGACTCCCTACACTACCCAAAGACCACTGCACTACCCTAAATCCTAAAACACGACCTCCTACACTACACAAATACCACTGCACTACCCTAAACCCTAAAACACTAGCCCCAGCACAACCCCCTACACTACACAAACACCACTGCCCTACCCTAAACCCTAAAACACTACCCCTACACTACACAAACACCACTGCACTACCCTAAACCCTAAAAACTACCCCCAGCACGAACCCCTACACTACCCAAACACCACTGCACTACCCTAAACCCTAAAACACTACCCCCAGCAGTACCCCCTACACTACCCAAACACCACTGCACTACCCTAAACCCTAAAACACTACCCCCAGCAGTACCCCCTACACTACCCAAACACCACTGCACTACCCTAAACCCTAAACCACTACCCCAAGCACGACCCCCTACACTACCCAAACACCACTGCACTACCCTAAACCCTAAAACACTACCCCCAGCACGACCCCCTACACTACCCAAACACCACTGCACTACCCTAAACCCTAAAACACTACCCCTAGCACGACTCCCTACACTACCCAAACACCACTGCACTACCCTAAACGCAAAATCTACCCCCAGCATGACCCCCTACACTACACAAACAGCACTGCACTACCCTAAACCCTAAAACACTACCCCCAGCACGACCCCTTCACTACCTAAACACAACTGCACAATTTGTTACAGGCGTTGCAACGCAGGCCTGTGGTGCTTACTGGAAGTACCTGGTGGGCTAGTTGGGCCCCAGGGACCCTCAGGATTCAAGGTGACCTAATCCCCCAACTTAAAACGCGCCACGGGGCGCATTTGCACAGTGGTGAAGGGAGGGGGCGGGGCCTCAGGTGACATGTGCGCAAACACGCCCGTGGTGCGTTTTAAGTTGGGGAATTAATTCCCCTTGAATCCTGAGGGACCCTGGGGGCCAACTAGCCCACCAGGTACCTTCAGTAAGCACAACAGAGTTGCGTTGCAGAGAGGTGAAAAAAGGTGCGTGGCCTCGGAATGCCTCTCTGCAACTCAGCTCTGTGGTCCTAACTGTAGGTACCAGTGATGTCATCAGTGATGTCACTGACCATGTCATGAGTGATGTAATATGTGACGTCATCAGCAGTGCATTGCGGGGGCGCGAGTTATAGTTAGCTGGACTAACTATAACGGGGGAATTTCACGGGTTTTGTACGAGTGCAATGTCCAACTAACTATAACTGTCCCTAAAACCTATGGTTTTTTCAGTGAATTTCAAAGGTTTTTTAAATGCTAATTTGTAACTATAACGTCCCTGAAACCTATGGTTTTTTCAGTGATATATATATATATATATATATATATCCAATTACCACTCCTATGTGCATTCACGCACGTCAAGAGAAACGGACAACTTGATGAGCTTAAATTTGCCAGTGCAGCGTTTATTTTTACTTCTCGGTGCAGTCGATCATAAATTTAAAAACACAGTCAAAAATATGTAACAAATAATGAACTTGCTAAAACTAGCATCAAATAATATATATCATTCACATTAGAATACATTTTTTAATAATGATAGAAACATTTAAAAAAAAAAAAATCACATGCCTTAGATTTACTAACGTCACTCCAACAAACAAAGGGGAAGTGTTGGACTTTGGAAATCTTACATTTACTACTCCCACTCTAGACGAACCAACAGTAGAGAAAGTGCTGGACTTCGAAGGGGTTAGATTTACTGTTTAGACTCCAATTTAAGCAACAGTAGGGACAATGTTAAACTTCTCAGAGATTAAATTTACTCTTCCCCATTCAATCTAAGCAACAAAGGGTAAAGTGTTGAGCTTTGGAAGGCTTAGATTTACTATTCCCCTTCCAGTCTAAGCAAGAGTAGGCAAAGTGGTGGGATTTGGGGGAGTTAGATTTACTATTCTTACTCCAGTCCAAGCAATAGTAAAGAAAGTGTTGGGCTTTGGAGGGGTTAGATTTACTATTCCCACTCCAGTGTATGCAACAGTAGAGAAAATGTTGGACTTCAGGGGGGTTAGATTTACTGTTCCCATTCCAGTCAAAGCAACAGTTGGATAAGCATTAGATTTGGAGAAGCTATTTTACTATCTCCACTCGAGATTATGCAACAGTTGATAAAGCGCTGGACTTCAGAGAGGCACCAACACATAATCACTGTATTAAAAACATTTCATCAACTAACAATATACCATTATTAAATCAAATTTACAAAAAATATAAATAAATAAATAAATTTTAATTTAAAAACAATTTTTTTTTAAATAAGTATAAATACAATTCAGTTTCATTCCATCTGCCAAAAACCCCCACCAAAAATCATTTACATAAGCAATAAAATGTAAAATTGAAATAGTTTGCTAATGAAACAAATACAATTTTACAAAATAATAAATATAAAATACATTTTACAAATATTATTATTAAATAATATATTTAGAAAAGAATAAATATTCCATATAAATGTACATAATAATGAATCATTTAAAATGTGCACAATGAATTATAAATTAAATATTTTAATAACATAAAACAATTATTTAAAAAGCAATTTGATTTTAAATAAGTTTCCACCCCATTCCCCTACAAACCCAACAACCTAAAATATAAATAACTAAATAAATTGTAAAAAATAAAACATACATAAGAAATTAAACTTATGTATATAACAATTAAACAGTTTT
>CAWUFW010031866.1:0-14823 GCA_963921515.1 Calotriton arnoldi | reverse complement strand
CTTGTACACCTCTCTGCAACGCAGCCCCTGGCGCATACTGGAGGTTCCTGGTGGCTAGTTGGCCCCCAGGGACCCCCAGTATTCAAGGGGAATTTGTTCCCCTTCTTAAAACGCGCCCCCAGACTGCTGCAGGGAGTCTTTTTGGGGGGTTTTTTGTATGGGAGGGGGGCTGCGTGGCCCCCCTTCCCTCGGCCACTTTTGGCCCCAGGGGGCCCCATCCCCCGGGGCCTGAGGATTTTTTTTTTTTTTAGATTAAAAACGGGAAGGGGGCCGCGTGGCCCCCCTTCCCTGGGCCTCTATTGGCCCCGGGGACCCCATCCCCCGGGGCATGCCCTCTTTTTTTCTATTTATATTTCAGTGATGTCATCAGTGATGTCATTTGAGATGTCATCAGTGACGTCATCAGCGATGTCACTGACCATTTCATGAGTGATGTAATATGTGACGTCATCAGCAGTGCATTGCGGGGGCGCGAGTTATAGTTAGCTGAACTAACTATAACGGGGGAATTTCACGGGTTTTGTACGAGTGCAATGTCCAACTAACTATAACTGTCCCTAAAACCTATGGTTTTTTCAGTGAATTTGTAAGGTTTTTTAAATGCTAATTTCTAACTATAACATGCCTGAAACCTATGGTTTTTTCAGTGTATATATATATATATACACTTGATTTACTAAGTGTATACCAACAATAAACTTTAAACATTCTTGTGGTGGTTTCTTTCATTATTCTTTATTCATGTTCTCTTGATGTATCACGATTTTACAGCAATACTGCATACAGCCAACACGTGTTTCACGCACACTTGCGCTTCTTCAGGGCTGTCACAAACAGAGAAATACATATCAGTTCCTTTAAATAAAATTCAGAAACAAAAATACGTATGTATTACACACTTGTGGTATATACAATAGCCTCTTCTATACAGCATCGGTTCCTTTAAATAAAATTCAATCACAAATTGTACATATGTATTACACACTTGTAGTGTATATAGTAACCTCTCCTATACAGCATTAGGGTTCTACTTTTGCAATATTTCTCTTTTCACTAATCATATCTTTTGCCTAAAATATACACAACTTTATTTGCATTCATACATACAGGTAAATATCAAGTTCCTTTGTACGGTACAAATTCAACTTTACTCATTTCTATACCTAAGGGATTCTTTCCATATACCTTTAAATTCCATATCCTCCCATATCATTTTCGATTTAAGTTATATGGCAGCAGTGAACCTTTTAATTCTCGTTATTTCATTAGTGTACTTAATTTTGAAGATAATTTACCTTATGCTTTGTGTTTCTGTTCTTATCGTGTTTAGAATATTAACCCTTATTTATGTCTCAAAGTTAAATGTCAGTCTTCAATTCAAATGAATATCCCATTTATGTCGTCCTCTGTAACTCATGGAAATAAAAGTAAGTAAAGAAATGCTCAGTGCTTTCTTCATGTAATCTACTCTGTAAGTGTTCTCTTAAATTATGTGTTTCACACTTACTCTTTCTAGATGTTGGTTATTTCCCTTCTCCACTTTTTCTTCATATAGAAATACTCTGCCACTCCCATCTGGTTTACTTAGTATTCATAATATAGTTTCCATAGTGTCCTGAATAAAAATAATTGAAGGACCCTCATTACGTGCCCTATATTATGCTCTCTTTCTATTCTTTCCACTCTTCCTTTTTGTCTCACCTGAATCAGGTTTTTCTAAATTCACTTTCCAGCGTAGATCTGATCAGTTTACTTCAGCAAATATGCACTCCCCCTGATACAGGATACTGAAAAAATAATGTATACCAATTTTTAGTCGTTTGGACACCGCAATTAATTCTTATTTTGTAAATTAAGTACCTTACAATAACCTAACTTAAAAACTCTGTGGAAGTTTCTAAATCTATAAAGAAATTATTTTTTGTGGAAATAAGTTTCCTTTGTTTTTTCTCCGGTGGGGGGAAGTGACGGGTGTGGAAAGGGCCATCCGATTTGAATCACCTAGTACTCCGTAATCCAGAAATGTTCATCTAGTTACTATATTGTGCACAATTTCGCTTCAGTTCTATTCAAGCTTTTAAGTGTTTAGTAATGTTCCGCGACTCGTAAGCCTTTAAATGACTGAACATATTTAAATGACTGAAAATACACAATGTCTGTAAATTCCTCAGGGCTCACTTGGAGTTGGCCATCTCCAAAATATTTTGTATATAGTGCATCCCCGGTTCCGCCCATTGCAAACCACAAACGTCTTATCTTTCTAAATTATAAAACTTAAAAATGAAAAGTAAAAATGGAAAATGAAAATTAAATAGGTTCAGACATCCTACTACTAAGACTGATTTTTAAAAATTCTCTTGTCGTGCTAAAGAATTATTTTAGATATGCTAGATGCACTTTGCCCAAAAGAAAAACATTCTTTACTCAATAGATTTCTGTCTGGCTCTATAATTTTGTGTAGCATCTACACTGTGTCCCCATTAATCTTTGTAGCATCTCTATGTGAAATAAAATGAAAATTGCTAACAACTTGCCCACCGCACCTCTGTTAAAGAATGCAGATTATTCTATACTTAAACTATCTTTAATCATGGGGCTATCGTTACTCACCGCAGGTTTATTTCCGTCACGTTCGTTCTCCAGTCCAGTCAAGGTGCTTTGCAAAACAGGGTAACTGGGCCTTCTATTTATACTCCGCCCTTGAGTTAATTCTTTGCACCTGGCTTTGCGCGCGCATTTTTCTTATATAAAGTTTCCTGACTATTTAATGATTGCTGTCTACAGCCAACCTCAGCTTTCCGCATTTCTTTTGGATAATTTCGGATTTCAAAGTATAGTTTTAATTAATGTTTTTAGACTTAATAATTAAAAAGGAAAAAAACAGAAAATTTAGAATGGTATTTTAAACAATCTTAAGGTTTACTGTATACAACGGGGATTTGAACCCCACATACCTCTCGTAAGTGAATAAAGGTCAATATAGACTCAGTAAATTTAGTTTATGTATTAGAATTACGATACTGGTGGGGACCAGTACCTGAAAATGTTAAGTGCCGGGTGCCACTTATAATTTATGTTTGTTGTGCCTTAGAACTCAGCTCCATTATTGATTTAGAACAGATGCTTGATAAAGTTGAAAGAAGTTTTGCCCATTATTTAATGTGCTTATTCATAGGGTAATTCTTATTTAAGATCCTTTCACTAAAAGCTTTCTTATCCTTAAATGTGAAATTCAAGTGAGTGAATAGCTGCTGTTGCTTCCTGCAGGACTCCACCTTAAATGCTGGTAGCAACAGACTATCTTTGAGAGATAGTAATCAACAGATTGAGGGATTCAATTAACAAATGTAATGATAAAGCTTTCTGTCACTTGCTATGTCCTATGCTAGCAAGGACACCAATGTTTGACCATCTTCCTGCCATTTTGTTGCCTCTGAAGCTACCCCTTTTTTTGATGGCGTTATCAGATGTTACCCCATTAAAGGACTCCTAACAAGAGACTGCTAGACAATTTAAAAAGCAAAGTAAACCATTGGCATTTGTGATAAAGAGGCTTCAATGAGATCAACATGTTTAGAAGTGCATCTTGGGTTGGTAATTCATCCAAATCTGTCAAAGAGGACTGTGTTGTTATTAACTTCCAAAAACATCCTTCTTGATATATTTGTTCAAGCGTGTTGGAAATTACCATCTTCTGCACATCATTCCCGAGATTATTGCCTTCTGTTGCTGAACCTGTTTTTGTTGGCCATAGGGTTCCATGCACATTACCCCTGCTAACCAGTGGTAAAGTGTTTGTGCACTGTAAGTCTCTATTAAATGCTAACACCAGGGCCTGCAAATTAAATGCTACTCATGGGCTGCAGCACTCATTGTGCCACACACTAAAGTAGCACTTAAAACATGTCTCCAGGCTGGGTGGACAGTTTTAAACTCCCATTCAAACTGACAATATAAACCTTTGCCATGCCTAAACCTTCTTTTTTAATACTTTTGTCATACCTAAGGGAGGCATAAAAAGACCAAAGGGCAGGGTGCATGGTATTTAAAAGGAGACATAAATATTTAGGAGGGGATTACGAGTTTGGCAGTCTTGTAGCGGGCCGCCACACCTGTTCCCCACTCCAAGACCGCTGAACCCATAGTCAGTCCGCCCATCGGATTACGAGTTGTAAACCTGGTTGTCGGACCTGCGTTGGCGGTCCTACGGCAGTGCCTTTCTAAGGCTCATAGGAGAGCTTTAGAAAGGCACCGCTGTGGGAGTGCTGCAGCCAGTTCCAGCAGTGACCAAAATGCACAATGTTGTGCATTTCACTCTGTGCAGGAACATGGGGTGCATAAAGATGCATGCACCCCCGTGTACAGAATCACCAGGGGACCCTGTAAGGCCCCCTTAGTTTCCTCACCGCCACTCTTTTCATGGCAGGTTCACCGTAATGAAAACTGTGGCAGTGAGGAAACTAGTAATATGCTTGGTGGTGCCGAAGGGCACCACCAGCATATTGCAGCCTCAGACCATCGCAAGACCGCCAAAGGATCAGGGATCCCTAGTGGTAGCAGTGGTCTCATGGCGGTCTGACTGCCAAAGTCATAATACAGCGGTAGCCGCACCGCCACCGAGGATTTGGCTGTTCATCGGACCGCCAAACTCATACTTAGCCCCTTAATGTTTTTTCAAGCCCTGGCAGTGAAAGAACTCCAAAATTGTTTTTTACTGTGGCTGGCTCTTAACACTAATACACACTATTACATTTAATAAGTGCTAAATTCACTTTGAGAAAATCTAGAAAACAATCCAAGGACTGATTAAATAGAAAATGTTAAATCCAACGTATTGCTCAAGTCAGATTTTATGTTACTATTTTGGAAATGACACTTTTGGAAAGTTGTTATTTTCCTGCCTAAAACCAAAAGGCTCTCCTGCCTGTGTCCATCTGTCACCTGACCCCTGATGGCTTCCTGTGGTGTGGTGTGTGTAGCTCCCAGACAGTGGGTGGGGACGATCAGACTGTTGTGTAGTTCCTATAAATCTATATAGGATCTTAGCGTTTAGACAACATAAACTGTGGGATTGGTGTCCAGACTGATTCCAGACACCCCCACCGGTTATGTTCGCCTGTATACCAGCTAGCTCATAGTGCCACTGTAAACTTCTCTTACCAAGGAGAGAATAGTTCCTGGCAACTATTGAACATGAAAACTCTGTCCCATAAGGGACGTGGAAACAGTACAGTACTTTTGCTCAGTCACTCGTGCTCACTTTGTCTCAGAGAGATACACAGAATAAACGGTGGGGATGTTTCTCAATAAGTATTTATTTAGCCAGTGTCATTCTAGTGAAAAATAGGTGTGCTGAAACAACCATAATACAGAAACAGCTAAAAATGATCATAAGCACCAACAGAGTAAATGGATGGTAGATTTCTACCATAGTGCTAAAACAATGAATATATGCAGGCATATAAATAAATGACAGTAAGAATGCGTACTCCTACGATGCAACCCTAACTAGATGTACCTATGTGTACCTAGCATGTATGTAGGTGTAGAGCCAAGAATCCCCCTAGGATGAGGCCAACCGCATTACCTGAAGTGAGAGACTGTGGGACCCCTTCTTGGTCTCGAGATAGGCACCCCGCGAGGGATGCCAGACCACTGTGGGCTGGAGTGACTGCATGCAGGAACCTCAGTATCCCGCGTCAGTGTGTCAGCATGGAAGTCTTTCTCCTCTGCCTGCCCTGGCAAAGATATGGTGTATATTTCCCCAAAAGGTACCCTCAGGGGATTCTACCTTGCTGTGTCATGTCAGCCGAGAATGACGGAAGGGATGACCCTTATACATAGTTATTATGTCGAAGATGGTAAGCCTGCTGTGATTTTGAAAATCCTCATGCATAAATAATGAGGCTAGTTGTCGGGGAAAATCACACAACATTTATGCAGTGCTTAACTAGGTAAAAGGTCAATACCAAAACCCGTTATGTAGTGCAACGGTACGGTAAATGTAGGTGAAGGGTTAGGTGACTACTCAAGCCTATATTGGGGTACCCTACGAAACATAACAAAACCAGTGGGATCCAACTTGCTTGTTTGCCCCACTGAAGGAGATCCAACTGTCAGAAATGTTTCCAAGTCCAAACATAGAGGGCCCTACAGGGACACTGAACAGCATCCGATTAACATCGACTTTGAGGCCTTTCTGGGCACAGACTTTGCCCACTCAAAGCTTTCCTCCCTTCGTCAACGACTGCACCAAGATCCTGCTCTTCAGCAGCCCACCATCATTGAACACAGCTTTGGGTGCAGCATGTAGCTTGCCCTGCCTACTACTTATCAAAACACACTTTTTCTCCATAAACGTTTCTACGCCAGAAGGTAAACATTCTACTGGGATGAAACTGGTCATTGTTTCCGACTGGAGATCCATTGAGGTCAGCCTTAAATTTTTACTTTGACTCCGTAAAGCATGACCAGATACCTGCGGTTGGCATTTTGTGCATTTTGGCACTATATTTAATTCAAACTTTAAAAATTCTTATCTCTGGTTCTATTTATTTTATTTTTTTTGTTTGGTGTCATGTTATTATTAAAATAATTGTAACAATATTCCCTTATTTTTTTCAAATTGGTTTGGGATTTTTCTTGTGTTGTGTTTTAACTTTATTACCTTTTGGCTACTGCAGAAATACTTTGCACATTACATCTAAAGTTAAGCCTGCCTGCTTTGTGCCACAGTTAACAGGGGGTAGAGTACGTTTATTCAGTGACATTTGTAGTTCACCTTGTCAAGTATTGTGATCATTATTTGAGGTTACTTCTCATCCCCTTCAACTAATCCTCCAATTTCTCATAAAGCAGATTAATTGGCAGCCCAGCAGTTGCTCATTTATTCAGGTGACACCTCTCAGTTTCTTCTACAGGCCATTGGGGGAAGCAAACTGAGCTCAGATGAGCACCACAAAGAATCATTGAGAAATGTTCACTCTTCTCATGTGTGTCTTCTTTCTAATAGATTATCTGTGTTAGAAACATTAGATTAACTATATTGACTGTCTATTCATTCTATATCCTCACAGTTGTTGTTGTCCCCCTGTGGTGTCCTCACTTCTAGATTATTTGATGATTCATGCAGAGAAAGAAAGGTGGAAAATCATTGATTTAAATATTGCTGGTTTATGTTCTAAAACTGTAGATCTACAAAGGATATATCGGGCATTTCAGTTTAATTGTCCTGTAGGATAATTGGGCCACAATTAATTATCATATCGATGGCTTGTTGACTTATAGTTACATGACATGCCCCCACTATGTGTAAGAGCACAGGACATCCTTTCAATCTGTATCCCATCCCACTACAAGGTTTGTCAGGGATTTCAATGCAAAATTAGGCAATTGAGATTTTGCAGTCTTTATTACTAAACATCACGAAGGTAGACTGTATTCTGTTTCTGCCGCTCTCTAGCATAGAACTGACCCCAAAAGAGGCACATTAAACAATCTCCTTTTATGGTGAAATTTGTTGGATGAAAATATTTTTCATCTTCCTGCAAGCCCCTTTTATGTTAAATCTTCTTGCAATAGTTTTATTGATTACATTGTTGTCTCATGAGACAGTATATGCAGAGAGTTATAATTTATAGCTATTATTAAAATTTCTGGTGATCACAATCCTTTAGTGATCACCAGGATTCTGTATGTTAAGTCACTGTTTCTATCCCCAGCAAAGAGAGTGTAGGAGATAAAGTATTAAGCTTAAGATGGAACAACAATGAATGGGATACATAGAATGGTGGTTCACGTTTCATCATTTACATATCTGTGCTTAGATTTAGCAGTGGAGACTTTCCAAAGGCTAATAGCACTTGTCTGTTTCAAGTGTGTTTACAGTTGTAAAATGAAGGTACCAACTTGTGCAAATGGTAAACTATGATCTGATGTCATTCAATATCAAGAAGAAGATAGATCCTGTAGTAATGTGTCTGCCCAGGTGATCAGGAACATAAACACACCATGAGAATGAGGGCATGGGATGGTTTGGAGAAAGCTTGTGTTCCGAAAAACGTACCTGCTTTCAGGCCCTACATTTGGTATTCATGGATCTCAGGATTGCATGTGGGTGTGTCAATAGGATTAAATTAAATTATGGCTAATCCATGACCATGTCAAAATAGAATTCTTAAAACACATGCTTTTAACTTAAGTGCTAAACTGACATATGGCCCAGGGGTTAAGTGCACCGATAGACTGGCCATAGACATGGGGGTCTGTGATGGTTGTGTCATCACTTCTTTATTATTTCCACTTAACACAAACAGCATTAAAGAGTTGTTAACACCAAGGGATGCGGAAACCCTATGGATTGGCAGAAAATTATATTCTGGTATTTCTGTATGAAGATGGTGTGGGTTATATGGCTTGAACCCACAACACCCTAAAGAAATCAATTGATTCCTAGGTCATGCTCATGGATGACTTGGTTTAGGCATAAATCTTTCTAAAACATTTGTACATACTATGAGTAATAAATCATTTAAAGTTAATACCTATAATATAAAGAACACACGTTTGGTAATAGTCTGAGTCTTCTCATACTTAGCCTTTGTATTTGAAAATAAAAAAGGAGTTCTCATTTGTTGAAACGAAGAAGGTTTACATGTATCTAATCTATAGTGGCAGCCTTTGACTTCACTACCACAATGAGATATAAGCTCCTAATACATATGTTGACCATCTTAAGGAAACATGTGTCCTAACATAAGGTGCTAGCATATGGGTTTCACTGATGTGTCCACAATACAGACAGAAGAAAATAGGGTTTGAAGGCTTGCTTTTGCCTTATCTTAAATATTACCTCACTTGCGTGTTGCAGGGAGTTAGGAGTTAGGTCTTGGGCATCCCAAGGATGATTTCAAGGTCACCTGTAATTGTCGATTGCTCTGTGGTCCATTACATCTACATTTCTCAATCATGAGATTATCAAGAATTGTTTAAATATTGTCTAAATTCTGTCTTTTTCCAATCCCTGAGGCAATGCAAAAAAGAAAGCTTTGTGTAAAAAGACTTTAAAGGAATTTATCCAGTGAATTTATGTTGGTTAACAAACCCACTTTATGATTTTACTAACTTCTAAAAACAGCGTTTCTGGTGGAACCTTATTCATGCTGTGTCTTCTTCATTTCAGCGTAATTTCTTGTAAGACTTATGTTGTGCATGTAGAATCATGTACTTTCTTTTCCTAAGGGTTGGGAGTTTTCTGACATACCTAATCCGTGTGACAGAAACCACTATGTATTTTATGATTTTTGCTGCTATCACAAAACCCCTGTATGAACGTTTCTTTCTTTACTACAACTATATGCTCCTTTTTTTGTTTGTTATGCTCTAAGCTGAATCTTGTGTGGTGCAGTTAAAATTGGATGTAGTAACTAATGGACTTTGTATGATTTTTAAGGCATTTAGACTCTGGTAAATGCAAGATTATTTGTATGTTGTGCTTGTCTATATTAATGACATTTTGTATTCTTTTATGGTAAACCTTATAATGAAAATAAATGTATATTTGATTGATATTTCCTTTAGAACTCCATGTGACCTTCTACGCAACCCATTTTTACATAATGCTAATGCAGTGGTATGAGAAATTGGGTTGTTGTTTGACTGGAATGTGAACCCTGGTCATGCAACAGCAACAATCTTTTGCAAGGGTGAACCACAAAAAGTCAGTAAATTAATCTGTGCTTAACACTGGATTGTTTGGCACAAAAAGCAGCCAGGCTTAACTTAGAGGCAATCTGTAAAGTATTTATGCAGCACACAAACAGTAATAAAGTCAATTTCTGGAATGAAGTCCAAAATGAAGGCAGTAGCCACCTGGATGAAGAAAAGCTGCCTCAAGCTCAACTCAGACAAGACAGAAGTTCTCATCCTGGGCCCCAACCACACCACCTGGGATTACTCCTGATGGGCCGCAGTGCTCGGAACCCCCCCACACACATGGACTACATACGAAACCTCTGCATCATTCTGGACTCCTCGCTCTCAATGAACTGCCAGATCAATGCCATCTTGTCCTCCTGCTGCCACACGCACCTCCTGCTCCGGATCTTCAAGTGGATCCTCACAGAGACAAGGAAAACACTCTCCCACGCACTTGTCAGCCGCAGACTCGACTACGGCAACACACACTACGCCAGCACCATGAAAAATCTCCAAAAGAAGTTGCAAAACATGCAAAACGCCTCTGACAGAATCATCCTGAACATCCCTCGCTGCAGCCACATCACCGACCACCTGAGAGACCTCCAATGGCTCCAGGTCAACAAAAGGATCACCTACAAGCTCCTCACGCACGCCTGCAAAGCACTCCACAACGCCAGACCCGCATACCTCAACAACCGCCTCTCTTTCCACACCCCCGCAGACATCTCCGCTCCGTCCATCAGGCCCTTGCCACCTTCCCACAGATCCACAGGACCACCGCTAGAGGAAGATCCTTCTCCTTCCTCGCTGCAAGGACCTGGAAGTCCTTTCGACTGTCTTTCAGGCAATCATCATCTCTGCCTCAATTCAGGAAGGACCTCAAGACCTGGCTCTTTGACTGAACAGCTGACCCCCCCCCCGCAGCGCATTGAGACTCTTACGGGTGAGTAGTTGTGCTCTACAAAACCCTGATTGATTGATTAATAAAGTGAAAACACAATACAAGAAAAATCCAAATACCACACCAATTGTGACAAATCGAGTAAATTGTAATAAATTATTTGACACCAAAATGACAAAAATCCAATTGGTAGAACTGGAGTTCTGAATTTGTAAAGATTTTAGTAAAAACTAGCATCTAAAATATTAAAGCACCAGCTGCGGATATAATGTTGTGCACGACTGTGTCAAAGTTGAAAAAAATGGATTGGGCCCGGTCAGCGCTTACCTTCAGACTTAGAAGAAATTTTGAGGGTTGCGCGAGCAGCGGCGAAATTTGTCCATTAAAGACGATTTCATGATGAATTAAGGCTGGCATTTATATTTTTTTCTGGACTACGACATTGTTAAAGAGGAAGTCGGTCTGCACATTACCTTTTTGAGCCTTTTTCTCACATTTGGGTGCAGGTGCTCGTGTTCCTGGAATGCCTGTCAGAGGGGTGGAGAGAAGCTCAGGAAAGGGTGCAGCTGAGGCCTGGGCCACTCCCACTGCTGGTTATAGCTGCTGCACTCTGCTTATTTAGGCAGCATTTCTCTTCTATATTAGTATTGTTCATTCAATATTGCTCTAGACTGCTCCTTTATTGTTGCTTGCATTTATTTTCTTTTTCTTATGGAAGGCAAGCAGTCCCACAATATGTCTATGTCAGGATCCTCTTCCCACGGACCCCGACCATACCTGTCTGCCTGATGGAACCGCCCCTTTCTTTCCCCTCCAGCTGCCAGAATCAGAGGTGTGTCTCCCCGGACTTGAGGCTTCCTGTGCCTCGCATGGCTGGCCCTTTATTGATCCGATCGACGAGGAGACCGGCCTTGCCCCTTGGAGGTAGGACCGCGGAGAGTCATCAGAAGAAAAGGATCCGGGAACCAATGAGGGAGCGTTCGAGACCCGGAAGGAGGAAGACGGACGAACACCTCGGGACCCGGAGACCAGAGAACAGCGTGAGAGAGGGAGAACCACCACCGGAGAACCTGCGGAGGTAGCGGAAGAAGAGCCTGGAGGCCAACGGCTTCACGCAGCACCCCACCACGTTCTAGGAGGAACGTGGCTAGAACAGGTGCGTGCCCGCTTCAGGAGACCCGAGAGGTTGAATACGGTATTACCGGGAGGCGGGAGAGAGCAGGGGACATAGACAGTCCGTAGGGAGACCTCGCGGGACGCGCAGCGTAAACCCCTACCCACTCTGGTGACGGCCCCCCTCCTCCCACACCTTCCTAGGAATTGACCGGTGTTGCCTCCCTTCACATCCCCCCTTTTGTGCACAACGTTGAGCAACCAGAGCACTAATCAGAGGGCATCTTCTTGTTTTCTTTCCCCACGTCCATCGGAGTAACCACCCTACCACCTTCCAGCGAAGACGCCAAGGAGGAGACAACCCATCCACCTGAAGACGACGTCACCTGGATACCCTTATGCTCTTGTTTCTTTTGCCCCGTTAATAAAAACCCTTGACTTAGCATTTCTGGTGTCACGTTACTGCCTGCCCTGTGTGACAGTCTACCAAACGAAAACAAAACATTTCTCCTCCTCCAGTTAAATCTAAATTAGTGGATATTAATGTACCTTCATTATCCACTTTACTGGAGGAGTTACAAGCTGTACGTTCAAAAACGGACAATATTGCGGCTGAGATTAAAAATGTACGTAAAGATATGGCTGGTCTTTCTATGAAGGTCTCTGACAATGCCATTAAAATTCAAGGCAATAAAGCTAAAATTGACCATCTTATACCTATTGCAGCCGAAATTGAACCAATGAATAAATTATTGTTGGATCTGGAAAATCGCTATAGACAATATAACCTGCGAACTTTTAATTTACCAGAGGATGTGGAGGGTAATGATTGCAGGGTTTATCTGGAAAACCTACTTCCTGGTCTTTTGTGTATTAAATTTCCTGAATAATTTGAGATTGATAAGGTGCACAGAATCCCTTCTCATCGCAATCCAAGACAAGATAAGCCACATCAAATGATTTTCAAAGTGCTATTGTTATATCCCGCATAGAGGCCCTAATGTAGACCCGTTCGTACATGCCCTAAAATGGACGTATTCATATTTACCCTAATATGGTCATGTTCGTACTTGCCCTATTATGGTCATGGCCGCATATGCCCAATTATGGTCACAACTGAACATGTCCTATTATAGTATGATTCCTTATATAGGAATGATCTTTCACCTACATTGGTCCCAGCTAGTACACAACGAGCTCTGAGGACTGAACGTTATCTATCCTGTGGTTTTGAATACAGCGGGGTTCTTCCAAACACAGGCCCACACTGTACTCATTAATTATGCATGGCTCTCTAAGAATACACCACCGGCATAATATGTATGTACAAAGTTCACCCCTGATGTCTTCCTCATGTCCAATACAAACCATACTGAGTACCGAGACTCTTTAGGGTATAAATACACCACATCTTGCCCCGGTAAGACAGAGGGAACCGAGACTTCCATGCTGACACACTGACCAGAGACGCTGAGGCTCCTGCATGCAGTCGCTCCAGCTGACAGTGGTCTGACACAGCCCTGACGGGGTGTCCAACTCGAGACCAGGACGGGGTCCCACACTCTCTCTATTCAGGTATGGGGGTTCGACTAAATCCTAGAAGGATTCTTGGCTCTTAGGCTTTAGACCTACACACATATGCTAGGTACACACAGGTACATCTAGTTAGGCATCGTAGGAGTACGCACACTTGCATAATGCTTTTATATTCATGTATGTACTCATGATTATCGCAATATGGTAGAACTGTTCTATCCCTTTGCTTTTATCATACTGCTGATAATATATCTATGCTATTGTCTGCTGGTTGCCGCAGCACATATATTTTACACTAGAATAACAACTGTTCAATAAATACTTACTGAAACGCCCGACTGTTTATTCTGTGTATCTCGCTGAGACAAACCGATAAGTGAGCACAAATGACTGAGCGAAAGGAAGGACATTGTTTCCACGATTCTGAGGGAATCAGGGTTGTCATGATCTAAGGTTGCCAGAAACTAATCTCTCCCCGATAAGAGGAGACACTAGTGGAACTGCGAGCTAGCTAATGCAAAACTAGGCTAACTTATACAGTGGGGGTGCACGGAGTCAGTCTGCCACCAAGCCCGCAGTATATGTTATCCAAACACGCAGGTCCTGCAGGGGTACTATAGGCGCTACATGACATGGCGCCGCCAATGTTGGTTGGGTACGTATTTAACAGTAGAATCTGAGTAGTTCAGTCGTGCTATTCTCAGAGAACCTACTCACAAAACACCAGAGACGTCTGGAGTGGGTGGGCACTAAATCCGCCGCAGCTGAGTAGTACAAGAATACTATTTATTGGCTGTTGGTTATTCAAGCTTGAAGGAAATATAGTTCCTACAATTGTGCATTTACACCTTATCTTAAAAATTCTTTAACCTCCCTTCTTCCAATTAAAAATGGTGGAAGAAGCAAACGACACAAGGAGAGTTGAAACAGACCTCTTCGGTTTAGAAGACCCTGAAGATGCAATACAAATTGCACCAAATTTCAGAAGGGCAGTCACCATAAAACTTCTAGAACATGGCTTAAGAGCCAGGGGTGGTACAGTAATTTTCGTGATTGAGGCACACAAATCCAATAAAACAGAGGTGTTCTATTCATGGGTTACATTCCCAGCAGCGAATGCAATTACAAATGTATTTCACTACTACCTAGAAGGTGAAACACCAGCGGACTATACTCCTTTTGAGGAGTTAGAGGTTCCGCTCACTTACCAGGAGCATAATTACTGGTTTAAAGGCGCCCTACCCCACGTACATGGAAGAGCAAGATTAGGCCCGCTCGGAGGAGCAGGAGCCACATGGCCCATATTAGCGGCATACACACCGCATCCTGATATTGGCACAATGCCACAGCCAGACTTACTCGTACAACACAGAGATTTAATTAAAATCTACAGAAACCGCACACAATTTGTGATGAGGACTTTAACAGTTCAGCCTGCACCAGCTGCAGCACAAGACACTCCAGTCCAAGGTACAGTTAATGAAATAACTCCACAAACATTACACGCGATAATGGGCAAAATGCGCAAGTGTATCGCAATACATAGGAACGCATACATTAATCAAGACAATAGA
>CAWUFW010031865.1:0-14826 GCA_963921515.1 Calotriton arnoldi | reverse complement strand
ACACCAAAGCTTTGAAACTGCATTAAGTAAGTAAATTAACATTTTAAATAGTACAATACTGCTAACATTCTCCCAAATATATGTCAAATTCATAATACACTAAAATGAATTTTTATTTATTTATATCTCCTCTACAGAATATTCCAACAGCAGCAAAAATAATCTACAACAGCTAAGAAAATAAAGTTAATCAAAAAAGTAAGTATCTTAAATTGCTAATTTTAAACAACACCCTAAATTTAGAAAACAAAAACGAACTCTTTCCCCAATTCCCCTACCACCTACAACAAATATATTTAAATATCTTAACATTATTTTTTTCTTATATCAACAGAAAGACCTTCAACATTCCGAAAATAAAAGCTTCAACACATCAAAAGAAAATTTTTCTTGCCATCAAATTCAACATTGTAAGTATATTGCAAAAAATGTATATTTTAGAAACAAAATAATCGACTGTATTATATTAATTAAATTCTATATACATTTTCTTTAGCATTAAAGACACCACCATGACTGAAGGCGCACAATTCATAGAGTCCTCAGAAGGGGAAAATGCTCCTATGTTATATGGGTTATGTGTATACGCAGGAAAAGCAGAAAGATTTAAAAGTGTTTTGGAAATGTAGCAAGTATTATTCTAACAAATGCTATGGAAGAGCCATAACCCACGAAACTACTGTTTTATCTGTGAAAGAGCACAACCACCCCCAAATATAACCGAAATTGAAGTTAGGGATGCTCCTGGAAAATATTAAACAAGCAAGCAGTAGTACAGACAAACCCACGTAGTGAAATATTAAAGGAGCAATTACTTAGAGTACCCCAACATGCATCTGGACAACTACCATCCATAGATGCATTAAAAAAAAGTTATAATTAGACAGAAAAAGAAAACGACAACTACCATGCCTGTCCCTAAAACATTCCAAGAAGTACTTATCCACCTGAACTAAGCATTACCCATAACAACGAACCATTTATTTTCTTTTGACAATAAAAGCAGTGAAAAACGAATAATTATGTTTGCCACTGCAAATAACTTAATAAAATTACAGCAAAGTGACACCTGGATGATGGATGGGACATTTAAAATATGTCCCAAACCATTTTTCCAGCTATACACAGTGCATGCTATATATCAAAATACTAATATTCCTTTATCTATTGCTTACTCCCAAATAAAACCCAAACTACCTATCTAGAAATTCTCAACCAAATAAAAACGAAAACACTAATTATTTTCCACAGAAAATAATCATCGATTTCGAGCAAGCAATGATTAACGCAATACTAAAAACGTACCTCATACAGCTATCCAAGGGTGCTACTATCATTTTAACCAGTGTCTGTGGCGACATCTCCAAAAGTCAACACTGGGGTCATGTATGATGGTCGGGCGGGCTCGTCAACGGAATGCGTAGGACCGTACCGCCAGAGGATGCGGCGGTCCCGCACCTGACATTAGCGATGCCACCCCCGTGGCGGTGGGACTCTCATTCCCAGCATTGTGGCGGGCGGTGCTCACAGCACTGCCCGCCTAGCTATACATGCGTCGATGCATTGTAGCATTCACAACGTGACAGGCACCGCAGCGGTGCCTGCCACCGTGCATGCAAATCCGCAGAGGGGCACCATAGGTACCCCCACCCCCAATATCCTGGGGGCCTGCTACCATGCCCCCAACAGCGAGGACGTATGCCTTTCCATGGCGGCAATGCTGCCATGGAAAGGCTTGATCCCCGCTGGCATCGTAATATGGATGGCGGTGTCTTGCAGTACCGCCACCATGGATGTACCTGCCCTTCGCGCCAGTCGACGGAGTCGACCGGCGGAAGCAGCAGATCGGTCTTTCCGGTCCGCCGCGGACCTCCCAGCCATCGTAAATGGCGGGGGTCTTGGCTGTGTGCGATGGCGGGCGGCATCGCTCCCGCCGGGCTGGCGGTGACTACCGCCGGCCCGGCGAGCGTCCACCAGCCATCGTAATGACCCCTAAGTGTTCAATATGCAACAGACAGTATCCTTAGCATATCAAATTAAAAAACTTGTAGCCCTAGCCTATGTGCCCTGTGACTGATGTAGCAGAGCACTATAACCTGCTAATAGAGAGCCCCTACTACAAAAAGAAATGAGGAGAAATTAAGCCCACTACTGGATTACTTTGAGGATACATGGGTAGGTAGACTACATAGATCAGGGCACAGAAGATTACTCAAGTTCCACATTCCGTGGTGGAATGTGTATACCTTAGTACCCCTAAACAAGCAAAGCAAAACTAACAGCGCTGTTGAAGGATGGCATAATGCCTTCCAGGCAACAACAGGCAGAGGGACACCCACACTTCACAAATTACTACAATCTATCCAAAAAGAGCAAAGTTACCAACAACTTAGAATAGAACAATCCAGTTACACTAATTGGACCAAAACTAACTAAACAAACTAAAAAAATGTATGAGCTTCTACAAAGTCAAGTTACACTCTTCCCAACAACTAGAGGCCTAGAATACTTATCCCTAATAGCAAAAAGCATACTTTAAATCTAAAGTAAACAGTAATTAATACATGTTCTTCTAAAAGCTAACATATACATGTATATATATTATTTTTATATTTTATAAAACATTAATAAGTTGTCATATATATATTTTATAATAATATAAATATATATTGACAGCTTAATAATATTTTACAAAATATAATACATATTAAAATATAATAAAACAACATTTCCCTCCCACATAAAATATTAAAATTACTTACAGTTGTTGTAGCTCCAAAGCTAACTTTACACATCTTCTACATCCATCCAGGTGTCGGTTTACTCCAAATTAATTTAAAATAAACCCCCAAAAAATGCAAAAATGCAAATATTGCCAAAAACAAAATCCTCTCTCGATCAAATCCAATTGGCAAATACCATAAAAAACCCAGAAAAATAGTATAGTAAAAAACGCTCCATGAAAACGCAAAAATTAAGAGGGTGTTAAATAAATATTAGTTTACAAAACTAATACACAGCTCTTAGAAAAAAACGGCTAATCTTCTCCAAAACGCAACATCGTAAAACTAAGGGGCTCATTACGATGGCGGGCGGAAGCACAACCGCCGTGCTGGCGGATGCAAAAACCACCAGTTACCGCCGGCACGCAGCAGTCCACACGCCCGCCCAATTACGATGCGAAAAGCAGGCCAAACACCGCCGGCAAGCCAGCAACACCGTCCGCCATCAAAGTGCGCCCGCACACGTAGCGGCGCAGCACAGCTGACACACACCGTCCGGCGAAACACGTCCCGCCCGGCGCATAAATTACGATGCCGCAAACAAACGGCTCCCACGGCAAAGAGACACCGCACGTGAAAGAGGGCGGAAACACGGACGCAGAGCACGGACAACGAAGAAGCGGCACCCCGGGCATGAATCCAGCACTGCAGGCCCTTCCCATGCTTCTGCTGATGCACCACCAAGGACGCAACGTGCCGCGGAGACGCAGGTAGGCACACACACAACAAGTGCACGCAAACAGCGCACACAGTGCAAGAGGCGGAAAAAGCGGACAACCCCCCACCAGCGCGTGCACACTACACATCCACCATTGCATCCACATATGACACACAGGCCAAATCCTAACATCGCGGAACACATGTGTACACACCACCTGGGACTAGGAACCAACCACCCCGTCACGGCCCCAAAGCGCCGATGGCGCCGCCACCACATGCGCACAACGCAGAGGCCAACCGCAGCGCCATGCATGCGTCGCACACAGACACAGGGACACAACCAAGCAGCACACACATCAGCCCCACCCCGAACGCACATGACACGTGACAGGCCGGCCACAGACATGTCCCCAACGCCCAATTCACGGACAACACCCAACGCCACACAACCGACGCACACATGTCAGTGAAGTCACGCAACAGCAGGACACACCCCAGTGTAACAAACATGGCGAAGCACACAGCGGCGGCAACACCAGCTAGGAGAAGCAGGGCCCCTTCGGGAAGAGGAACGCCAGTACCACACTGAAAAACCCATACCACCCTGCACATATGAACAAGACACATGAAACGGAACACCAAGAGCCCGGGGACCGACAACAGGTGGCCCAAGAATAACATCCACACACAAGGCCCAACGCAGAGCGGAAAGGCAGCCTGCCGCCCACACAAGGGAGAGCAGACAGCACTGAATGACCTTCCATTCCAACACCGAAACCACAGCCCTACGACAGAAGCCGGTGAATACAGCCATTGTCCAAGAATAGACCAACACAGGCATGCCGAGGGACCGACCACAGGGCAGATAGCGCATATCACAGAAGCACACAACGGACGGGGAAGAAAGAAGAAAACACTCCCCCATGTCGGCCACATGCAAGTTAATTGGAAGGAGTCACACAGCACTGACCTTGAACTGTCTGAGAAGCATGTGGGAAGAGGGCCCGTGTCCTCCAAACAAGCCAACAGAACACAAGTCCTGTCTCCCCACGACTACACAGAGCTCACAGCAACCCGGAGCGTGCACATTGCAGACTGCACACACAGCCGGAGCACGCCACCTCTACGAACCGCTGCGAAATGGCAACCGCAGCACACCTACCCAACTACGCCGAACAGCTCAAGCTGTACCAAACCAACACGATACATACATTGGGATGCGATCTCCTGTCCCTGCTGAACGTAAGTTACCGACTGACTTACCGCATCACATTGTTCAGCTGCGTCATGCCCGTCTTCTACTGTCGGAGGTGTCCCTACCAGCATCCCGTCGAGATATGCCTCTCCAACCCGGCATGTCTGAAGGCGGACCTGCTACCACTACTCCTCCCTCTGGACGCACACGACAGGGCCTGCTCTGCCTATGGGGGCATGGCGTATGTGGCCAACATCGCACGCGCACTGAAATGGAACCACTGTGCCTCCACACGACGGATCATCGAGAACAGCTACATCGAATGTCACCCAGCATGCCCCATCATGGTCCTCCAAGGGACAACCTACGAACAACACCTTGACAGCCACCATCCGCTTCATTGGCTGGCAAACATGTACACCACCAATGACATGGAAGCCCTGCTGGGCGGCATCGCATACCTGACAACCTGTAAATACGTCGGACCACAACGCAGGTTCCCGAGTGACCTATGAAGTCCAACCCCGCACCCATGCTCAGCTTCCGCACGGATCTGGCCAGTCACCACCACAACAGCCATACCAAACGACCGGCAACTGTAACCACACCATCAACGACATCGCCATGACATCGGATATGACCGGGACATGCACACTGTTCCCCATCACATCCAGGAACACCGCATGCATCGTGGGAGGCAGTGGCATGGGCTCTGTGCATCGCACCCACATGGACGGAACTGCACGAACAACCAGGACACGACATGGATCCAGCGCACATGGACACACACACCGCTCAGTGGACATGAATAGGTCGCCTGGAGTCTGTGGGTGCTGCACCCCTCCCACCCCCGCCCCGGGAATCCCATACCAGGACCTTTGCATGGACGACAAGTGCATACAACAACAACACGACCCCAGTGACTGTGACATGTCCAGTAACCACCACAGTGCAACAACAAGTGGCACGCCGCTGCATGCACGCAAGCACATGCCCTGATGTCATCTCACATGCACGCGTGCATGAGGAACAACCGCAGCAAACCTGTCACATGGAACTGAGATGGACTGTGCCCATGATGCCGAGCGGTCTGGTAGGCTACATGTATACCGTCTGTGTCAAAGTCCGCAGCTCCGCAGCTATACGTAAATGTACATTAGCACAGCCTTGGCCAAGCAGATGTAACCCCACACCCTATCCCATTTGTAATCATGCTCAGTATATCCTCAACATGTATTCCGCTGCCAGTAGTGTCCACTATACTGCATCACAGAGGACAGAAGACTCAATATAATGTTTGAAACCAAAACTGTCTCCGCTGACTCATTTCACAAGTACGAATGAGAGAGGATGAGAGTATGTGAAGTACACGGCAGTCGTGACATGACCATGTAGTCCACTGGTATTGGATGTCAACGCAAATGAGTAGCACTACTGTGGAAGACACACATGTGTCGTGTGAAGTCGTATGGACGCAGTGCTCAGGTGGGTGGGTGCGACGGGTAGATGCGCACATGCCAAGTTGGAGCACGCCGTGTTGGGAGGGGTCATGAACAGTACACCACCGCTTCCCTGGGCATTGTGAGAGGACACCTGTCGGGGGAGTGAACACGTGTGTGCACAGCAGCCGGGCACACGTACAAAGCGGTACCAGGCGCACCTCAGCCCACCCTCTGTGGACAAGCTGGATCCTGTTGTGCGCCCGCCATGCCCCTTGACAAGGCACACACAGCCCCAGTCGACCAGGTGTAACCCCAACATAGTCAATCCGCACAGGCGATACAGGGCACGGGATGGCAGTGGAGCATGGTGTGTGAGAGGTCTCCTCGCGCTCCTCCTGGTCATATCACGCAGGCAATAGAACCTCAACGTCTAGCATGGCACAAGTCAAATGGAAGTGTGAGGGGACGCACCACAGCACGAGCAGCACTGACGTCACGGGAGGTGGCTCGCACCATCCCATCCATTGCCCATCATACCAACCACGACACATGCCATTGCGACTAAGTGCAAGCGCGTGCGCCACCACCCCGAGCCCTCCCCAGAGAGGCCAAAGAGTGAATGTGTGGGCCATCAGCCACAGACGGACGCGGCCTGGCCGCAAGGGCAGCCACAGCCACTGGGTGTCGCAGGTGGCGGATCCGGAAGGCGAAGACTGTGATGCATAGTCCATGCAGGCCGGGTCTCCATTTGGGGCACCACGCAGGTGGGCGGCGTCCCGCCACACATCATACCCTGAGACAGCCCACTCGTGCAACTGGACCCACACATACACTCCTTGCCCTCTCTGGTGCGAGCTTGGGGCTGCCTGTGCAAGCGCTAGCCTCGCAGGTGAGCATGCATATTGGGGGGCGAGGGGAGGACATGAGGGCTGGGGCGAAGATGACTGTATCACTGTCAGTTAGTACAAGGGATGACCCAGATGTGGAAAGGAAGAGACGTGTCCCGTGTGTACTGCAACTAGTCGCCAATCCAACTACCCCCATGTCCGGAATGTAAGCCCGCACCTAGGCCCGCCCATCCGCCACATCGAACATACCACCAGCACGACAACCTTCCCATTCGAAACACTGACTGGGGGTGGCGACCAGTGAACAATCATGTGTAGCCTACCCACGCGTACATGTGGGCCCTCCATGATCCATGTCACCTGCGGCAAAGACATGACATGCGCAATGAGGGAAGTGAGGAGAGCTGCCCGCCCCACGCGCAGAAGGTGCATCAGCTCCACAGACCCAGCAGCGAGTCCAGCAGGGGTCACATGTGCAGGGGCAGCTGTGCCTGGTGTGAAGGCACATGCATATAGACAGCACATCGACCAATGTGTAGTCTGCCCACATCCACAGTCCATCATCATGCGGACATAGGAATTGAACACAGGGCAACACATCTTAGTTGGTGCACCCACCGTGACCAACAATGCGCAATCATCGACGTACCCGCCCTGTGCATGGCCCCCACCCAACGGAGGCACATCCAGTGCCACCATCCCACACACACAAGCCTTCCACGGAACATGCTGTGTCCAATGGTCAGTACAGAGTCAGCGCCCATCTGGTGGATCCTGAACAGGAGACACATGCACACACATGCCAGCTCCCACTATGTACGTCTGCCACCTGGCACGTGCAATGTAACCTCTCACCTGTGACGTGTGACTGCAAGCACACAGCCGTCTTGGCATGGGGCTGTCAATGTGGACACCAGTCAATGTTTCGGGAGCTGTGATCCGTACAGTGCTGTACATAGGGTGCAGTGCTGACACCTACTACTGTCTCATATCCCCTCGTGCCACAGGTCCCACTTGTATTGGCCGCTCAGCCCGTGCCCACATCGTCGTCGTCGTGTGCCATACTCATCCAGCCTCGGAAGCAGTTCCATGCTCAGCAGACACTCATGTTGCCGTGGCGTTGCCGCTTGACGAATATGCAGTCAGTCCCCATCAGCACGCCCCGCAAGTCATTGGGGCCTAGATCCCCATGTGCATGCACATGGCAGTGGTATGTCTCACTTGCCATTGCCATTGTTGGGGAGACCTGTGTAAGTGTATTGTGGCCGTGCCGTCCCAGCTTGACAGCTGGGCTGTGGCTCATGTGCTTGCTCAGTCATGTCAGTGATGTGTATGCGAAATTGCTATGTGCCGTGTTGCTTTGACATGTGTCCTCTGCCATTTAACCCAGGCGGAGACCGAACATTGACCGCCCATACCAATTGCTGGCGGACATGGACGATACAGAGGTAATCAGGAAGTTTCGGCTGGACAGGCCAACTCTGCATCGACTGTGTGCCATGTTAGAGCCCCATCTCCGTCCCCGCAGGGTGTATCCGACTGCTGTCACCCCCACGGCTAAGGTGATGGCCGCCATGCATTTCTTCGCCACTGGGTCATTCCAGCACACAGTGGGCAGTGGAGGAGGATGTCCCAGCCCATGTTCAGCAAGGTGCTGAGGGATGTACTGGCAGCCATGATGCTGTGCCGGAACAGGTACATCAGATTCCCCAGGGCTCGTGAATTGGCGGCAGTGAAGGGTGCATTCTATGCCCTTGGCAGAATCCCACACGTCGTGGGAGCCATTGACTGCACTCATGTTGGCCTTGTTCCACCACAGGCCACTGAGCACCTGTACCGCAACAGGAAGCACACGCACTCCCTGAATGTGCAAGTGGTGTGCCTTGCGGACATGGTGATCACCCACGTGTGTGCCAAGTTTCCAGGCTCGGCCCATGACGCACACATAATGCGCAACAGCATCTTGCCACGACTGATGGCCAATCTGCAACAGGATCGTGCCTGTATTGTCGGTGAGTATGTGGAGTGGTGTAGCGTGCTGGTTGTGCGATGCTGTCCCCTGTCCAGTTGGAATTGCAACGGTTCTCTGTGTCCCTCACACCCAGGTGACTCTGCGTATCCGAATGGGGCATGGCTGCTCAGTCCATTGAGGAATCCTCGCACCCCAGCAGACGATCGATACAATGAGGCACATGGGAGGACCAGACGTGTGGTCGAGCGTACCTTTGGCCTCCTCAAGTCCAGGTTCAGGTGCCTGGACCGCACCGAGGAGTGCACTGGCGTACTCCCCACAGAAGGTGTGCCAGATAGTGGTGGCGTGCTGCATGCTGCACAATCTGGCCATTCGGAAGCAGATCCCCCTCATTGTGGATGACGGAGATCAACCAGGGCCCCAGCCCGCAGACCAGGACAGCTCGAGTGAGGTGGACAGCGGAGAGGAGGAAGCTGGGAATGTGCGCCAGCAGCTCATCGCCCGCTACTTCACTTGACGGTGAGTGTCCATGTACGACGGATGATGTGTCTGTATCTGTGCAGGTGTGTGTGTGCTGTGTCAGGGTGGCCGTATGTTCACTGCGTGCAGTGTGTCAACGCTCCATGGCCAGGGTAGTATGCCACTGTTGGTGACTGTGGCATTGTGCCCTATTGCTCTGTGCGATGTGTGTACATTGCTTGTAGTTGTTGACATGTACTGTGTGATGGGTGTGTGACACACTCATTGAATGTGCTCCTGTTCTGTCTCCCACCCCTAGGTCCCTACAGATCCCTCCGGATTCCATTGCCATGCCACGCATCAGGTGCCTTTCCGCCCAAGGTGGCCGTTGTATTCCGTACAAATAAAACACAGGGCACAAACAGCAGTTAGTGAAAAAGGTGCATTTATTACAAACTGTGACATGTGATTGTGTGTAAGGTGATGACAAAAGTGGTGCGTGCAGTGACAATGAGCTGTCGGTCATGGCTGCGTGATGATCAGGGTGTACCCACTGGTTCTATGTCCATAGTCCAACACACACATGCCATCCAGCTGGCTGTGTGGAGTGGGATCGTAGAGCAAGTCAATGCAGTGGCTGGTCAAGGAAGGCTGGCGGAAGGCTGGCTGGCTGCCTCACTTGCGACTGGAGCGTGCGAAGTCCTCCCGGGAGATCTGTTTCCTCTTCGGACGGCCCCTTCCACGTTTGGGAGGGGGTGTGTGGTGGCGACCTGCTGGTGGTGGGTGAGGTGTGCTCACTGGCTGTGGACGCAGGGGAAGTGGACACTGCTGCCCGACCCTGCGCCCTAGCAGGTGGTGGCGGAGGTGGTGTTGCTGGCCTTGCCTGTGACCCCACCGCCACCACCAGCTGGCCCATGAGGTCCACGAGTTGGTCCATACGGGACACGAATTGGCCCATATGGGCGTCCATGGACCTCAGCACCCCCAGCACCTCCCGCGTGTCAGTAGCAGACCTGGCCCATTGTCCTTGGGCCTCTTCATAGGCCCCAAGGACTCTGGCCATTTGAGGCAGGGCATGGCTCCCAGGGGAGGCTGGCGTTTCCCTGACCCTGCTCCTCCTACCAGTCCTGCTGCCACCGGCCTGCCCACTAGCCACATTGCACACCACGGTCCTCGCTGTGGCTCCCAGGGTGGATCCAGTCGGCCGGGCCACCACCTGCGCTGGGGCTGGTGCCAGCGAAGACGTGGTGGTGGTGGAGGCGGTGGTGGTCGGTGCGGCGATGGTGGCGGTTGCGGCAGTGGTAGTGGCCGCAATGACCGTGGGTGTGGCCGCAACGACAGTGGCAGCAGGGGACTGGGACTGTTCAGCATCCCTGGATGATGGGTTGGTGGGTAGGAGGGGTCCTGGGGAGCGGCTGGGCCCTGCCACGCCAGATGGGCCAGCTTGGTGGTCCGTGTCCGAAGAGGAGGACAGATCCTCCAGATCCGTGTGTCCTCGTTGGGGGCTTGTGGGCTGGCTGTGCTGGCTGCTGTCTCCATCCCCAGCATCCAGCAGTTCGTCACCTGTGGAGAGAATGAGATTTGTTATTGTGTTGCACCTGGCGAAGTATGTATTAGTCGTCTGACATTGGCAGTTCGTGCAATCTCGTACATGGGTTTCCCGGAGGCGGAGTGTGTGGCTGTGGCATCTGTAGTTGTGTGTGCTAGGCAATGGGACTGTGTGCTGTGCACATGTGGCATGGGACGGATTGGCCATGCCGATGGGTGTGTTGCTGTGCCCCTACTCATTGTGACTCTGGTGTATGCGGGCTCCTGGCCCATCCTGGGTCTGGTTTGTACTTTGCTTTTGGAGTTCATATGGAGCAGCTTAGGAACGCATATGGCAACATGGGGGCCATGCCCCAGATTCGCATTTGGGAGGGGATATGCTTTTGGGGTTCAAATGGAACGCTTAGGAACGCATATGGCAACATGGGGGCCATGCCCCAGATTCGCATTTGGGAGGGGATATGCTTTTGGGGTTCAAATGGAACGCTTAGGAACGCATATGGCAACATGGGGGCCATGCCCCAGATTCGCATTTGGGAGGGGATATGCTTTTGGGGTACATGCTGTGAGCCATGGGTGCCGAACGTGACATGTGTTGTGGCAGCATGACAGTGCATGGTCTGAGGTGTGTGCATGCCTGACATGCCCTGCATATTTGCTGTCTGTTGTGGTTACTGGACATGGCATTGGACGCATCGTTATGAGTGAGTGATAGTTGTGTGCCAGCCAACGTATTGCAGTTGTCCCATCTCCTTGGTGTGCGTGCTGCCCTGTGCCATGTGCATCACTGCAGTGCTCGGGGGGTGTGGCCCATGTTGTGTGTTGTTGCTCACAGTGTGTCGTGCGCTTAATTGACTTCTGGCACATGGTTGGTCATGGGCATGTGTCTTAGCGTGACTGCTGTATGTGTGGCAGCTGTGCGGATGACATGCCTTTCATGAGACTGGGGCTGACGGATGGGATGGATGGTATGTTGTATGTGCATGGTGTGTCTGTGAGTTTGATGGGTTCAGTGGTGTTCGTGTGCATTTCTGTTGTTCCGCTCTGTTGCGTCTAGTGTTGTTTGTCTTACATAGGCGTAGTTGTGGGGTGTGGGGTTGACAGGCAGTGGGGGCTACATGGACAGGACTTCAATGGTGTTTCGGTTGTGTGTGATGAGTTGCACAGTGGCTGCCGTGTGGGACTATATTCAGTGTGGCTTGTGCATGCAGACGTGGCTCCTTGGGTGTTGCTATGTCTGTGATGGGTCATGTGGGGTGTGAGTCTGTTGTTCATGTCCGTGTGCACATTGTTCACTTGTTCGTGACGGTGGGCGGTGCTGCGTGTTCGTCTGCTACGTGACATGTCCCATGTGTTGGTGGTGTTATGGTCCTCATGCCTCCAGTAATCCAGCCCTGTCCAGTTTCCCACCTGCAAGTTGTTCGTGCGTGCACTGTACTGGATGCCACATGGCTCTAAGCGGGGGTGCTCCATGTTGCAGGTCTGTGGGGGTGGGGGGGTGTAGTGGGTCGTGGGGGTGGCTGTACACCCACTGACACCGATTGCTGTGGACCGTGATGTCTGCCTTTCGGCTGTCGTTGTGCACTGCGGTGGCTGACACGTGGCTGTGGGGTGTGGGGGATGCTCCTCCTTGCTGTGCTGTGGGACTGGGGCCTGGTGTGTGTTGTACTTGGGCTGTCCACCGTCCCACCCACTGCACTTTGTGTTCCTGCCACTTACCTGTTACTTGTCGGTTAGTGCAGCTGTGGCGGACACATGGGTGTGGTGGGTGCTCGTTGTGGCGCTTCTGGCATATTTGGGGACCTGTTGGTGGTTACGTGGCTGGCTTAGTGTACACATGTCCCCACGCATCTTACAGTTGTTCGGTTTGGGCTGTGTGTGGTAGTGTCTGTTGCATGTGTGTGTGATGTGTTGTGTATTGTGTGCTGGACATGGGGGTGTTTGTCCCTGGGAGCTGTGGCATGGTAGTTGCGCATGTGAGTACATAGCGGTGTGCTGGTATACATTAGTTTGTACTTACCAGCCTCCACTCCCCCTGCTAATCCGGCGAGGATCTCCGGATGGATTACGACTCGCACCTTCTCCTCCCACGCTTTGAAGGTCTTAAAGAGCGCGGGATTCCCTCCGCCAGTGACGGCAGCCAGCTCTCTGTTTTTGCCCTCCTTCTTCTTGACCAGGCTCTTTACGTCATTCCAACGTTTGTTTATCTCGACTCTGTTTCTGGGCAGGGTCCCGACTGCATTGACCTGGTCTACGATCCGGTTCCACATTCTGTTTCTGGTGGCTAGTGGTGTGTGCTGGACCATGTTCCCATAGATTTGTGGGTACACCTTGATGATCTCGTCGACCATGACCGTCAGCTCCATGGGCGTGAACTTGGGCATCCTTTGTGGTGCCATGGTGTTTGTGGTGCTGGTGCGGTGTGTGTTGTGTAATGTGCAGGGGGTTTGTGGTGCCGGTGTTTGGTGGTGGTGGTGGTGGTTGTGATGTGTGCGTTTCTGTGGTGTGCTGCTGTCCTTGCTGTGTCACTGTGTCCTCTCCTCTCCTCTCTGGTTTGCAATGTAGCAAGGGGTTGTGGTCTGTGGGAGTGCTGCTTTTGTACTCACCTATGTGGGTGTGTCCTCATGGTCTGTTGTTTTCAGGTGTGTTGTGTCTGGGGTTCTGGCCTTTGTATTTTTGTTTGTCCGGGGGTGTTTTCGGGATGTGTACTGTGCTTGTGTATTTGTGTGTGCCTTGCTGTGTGGACTTGTTGGCCATGTTGTGTGCTATTGGTTTTGTGTGCGGATGGTTTCTGTGCAGGTACGTTGGCGCCATGGCTTCTGCCGTGTCGATTCTCATCGGCGTTGTTTGCGCTGGCGGGCGGTATATTTGTTGTTTTCCGCGCTCATGGCGGTGCGATCGTAATTTCACGTGCGGTGTGTCGGCCGTGTGGGCGGGCGGTTTTGTGTTGTCGTGCGTGTTTCCGTCCGTGGCGGGCGGTTTGACTCCGACTCGGACGATGGCGGGCGGTATTTTGTGTGATTTTTCCGCCGATGGCGGTTTCGGTTTGTGTACTCATAATGGCGTGGTCGGTGTTCAGGCGGTGTGTGCGGGCGGATTTTTGCCGCTTCCATGCCTGGCGGATTTATTTACGCCGGGTATCGTAATGGGCCCCTAAATTCTGTAAAAAAGTAAAACATACCCACCCACACAAAAATACACATATATAACTGCAATATACTGTTAATAACTGTTTAAAAATAATACACATAAAGTTATAGACAGATTATAGGGGTCATTAGAGAGGCGGATCGCCACCGCCCGTATGGCGGTGGCGATCCGCCCGCTATTTCCCACCGCCCGCCTAACATTTCCCCACCGCCATATTAGTATGGCGGTGGGGACCCAGGCGGACGGAAAGACCGTCCGCCGGGACGGAAAGAGGCTGGATATGGTGGCGGTGTCTGCTAGACACCGCCATCCATATTAGAATGGGCAGCGGTGCAGGGCTTTCCATGGCGGAGACCCCGCCATGGAAAACCAGGCGGAGTTTGCTTTCGGGGACCGGCTGCGGGCCCCCAGAGTATTGGGGGGTGGGGTGTGCACAGGGGGTACCTATGGTGCCCCCTGCATTGGCATGGACATGGTGGCAGGCACCTCGCGGTGCCTGTCACCTTGTGCATGACAATGTATACAGTGCATTCCCAGCATTGTGGCGGGCGGTGCTGTGAGCACCGCCCGCCACAATGCTGGGAATGGAGGATGCCACCGCCACGGTGGCGGTGGCATCCTAATCGCCCGTGCGGGACCGCCGCACCACTGGCAGCCGGTCCCAGCACCGCTAGGGTGGCGGGCGGACGAAGTCTGCCCGCCATCATAATGAGCCCCTAGGGGCCAATCACGATGGCGGGGGATCGACACCGCCGTGCGGGCGGTGGCT
>CAWUFW010031864.1:0-14829 GCA_963921515.1 Calotriton arnoldi | reverse complement strand
GCACCGCATCGAGCATCGTCTCACCCTGCATCGCACGCCTTGGACTCACCGACTCCGTCTGCACGACGCTCATCGAGCCGCTGCCTGCACCGCATCGAGGGACACCGCACCTTGCATCGCTCCGTCTTGCACCGCAACCGCGACGAACGCCGACCGGCTCGTACACTCCGTACCAGCCACAACGAGAAAGGTACTGTGACCGAGTTTGTTCACGACTCTGCTGGCCCGTATCGACGCGGTCGGCTGGAACTGTTAGACTCTGTGGTTTTCAGCATCACGGTAGGCTCGGACGGAGCTACCGACTCGTACGAACTTTGCTTTTGTGCTATTCCTGCAAAGAAGAAGTTAACGTATCAAGTATTCATTCGTAAAGTATAGTATTGTGGATTTTTGTCGTAATTGGTCTTGTCTTGAGTATATAAAATATTGGTTATTTTTCTAAACTGGTGTGGTGTCCGTTTGTAGTGCTTACACTGTATTACTGTTGGTTATGTGCAAATGCTTTACACACTGCCTCTGAATTAAGCCTGACTGCTCGTGCCAAGCTACCACGAGGGTGAGCAGGGGTTACTTCACGAGTGTAACAACCCTTACCCTGACTAGGAAGAAGGGTCCCTACTTGGACAAAGGTGCAAGCCCTTGCCAACTAGTGATCCCATTTCTAACAACGGGCCACCCAACCTTCTCTTCGTATTCACTTTGGGATCTCACTGTTTGGGTAAAATTTTAACTGAGGATTGGAATCTATGTACAGACGGATTAGTGAGGACTATTGACTGCAAAGTGGGTCTGTATAATTTGATACCTTAGTTTACTTTAATGGAGACAACAGCGTGTGGACAGAGACTTGTGTGGAATACGTTCTCCTAGAAAGGTAGGGCAATCATTACACTGTTGATATTATATTTAATATGCTATCTTAGAACATGATGTGTACATAGGTTTTGGGCACTATGCTTTTACTTGTGATACTAGGATTTGAAACATCACGTGTGTATGACGTTTCTACACGCGCCAGACTTTTGACACCTTGAGATGAAACATCGTGGACAATTTGTATTTCACATTTTCTGTTCTTACAGACATGCCTTTTGTCTTAAACCTACATTCAATCATGGTTTATACTGGTTACAGACTTCTGATAAAATTATTGAGACTGGTCTCATTTATGTTATATTCCAGTAATAACTTGGTTTATTTAGCACCATTATAAGGTCGTATTGATTATACATGTACATTGTACCTTGTTACTAGTATGTATATTTTGTGTAATACTATTCCAAGATGGCCGCCATTGTAGGCTATCTGTATTGTCCCTTTTCTGTTATGCCTATTCCCAACCCGATGTTATTTTTACCCTTGTTTGATGGTGCACTCAGTACACGTGAGCAAGGCTGCGGACGCAGTCGAAACGCGTAGTGGAATAAACTTGGTTTTGCATCGATATCGGATGTTTGTCTTTTGGCCCTGAGAGCGCACTTATTTGGATTTCGTGTGATATTGACATTACCAGCACGCTCCGCTGGTGTGTGCGTCACCTTCCATGGGTTAGCAGTTCGGAAGGAGCTACGTTCTTGGGATATTAATTGAGGACTGCGAGTAACCGGCCGTGATTCAAGAGAGGAGGCACATCATGCAATTGACGAGGACTGCAGAAGCGGCATTGGATGCGTTCAGCATACGAAGGTAAGCCTGCAGTAAGTTCTATCCGTCCCTAGTGTGTGGTGGGCTCAGCGTGCACCGGCGGGTGCGCGGTGTCCCCATTTCCCGGGGCAGCGGTGGTTTCTGCGGGTTTTACTTCAAGAAGCGTTCACGCAACACTGCATTAGCTGTATTCTCGATCGCGGTTCTCCGTGCGAGTAACATGATCTGAGGGCGCGTAAGCCTTTACCTATACTGCAGATACTCCTAATTTGTTTCCTCGAGTGCCGGCCATTACGGATTCGGATACTCGAAGCAATCGGCAGAAGGAACCTTGCATTTACAAGGGGGGACGAGACACATCATCCATATTTAATCAGTACGTTACAACCAAGTTAGTGCACCATGGAGGAGGAGGCGAACAGGAGAGCAGCGGCTGTTATGCTATTTACGAGGAAAATAGGACAGAAATCAGGGCACAATGAATTGAGCATGAATAGAAGCACGGTGGTTCAACCCACCGAGGAGAAATTAAAGAAATTGGAAAAATTGAAAAGGGCGGAGATTTCCAAATGGTGGGAGGCCATCTCATTACAGAACTATGTTGATCAAGAGATGGCCCCCAGAGGGTTGAGAATCTTCATTACACCCTCGTATGAGACACCCAATCCGAAAATGCTGGAGGAATGGTCAATCAATTCGGCACTGAGTTCAAAACGGATGCTGGAAATACTTATCAAGTACGCCTGGAGTGACCGTGAGAGTCTCATTTTGCAGATTAAGGAATTACAAGATGATCTGAACACCATCATGGACACGGATACTCTCAACAAAGCATTGGCGGCAATGAAGGAGCGCTTATGCAAGCATGAGGACGATATTAAAGCCCGTAAACAAAGAAAACTCATGAGAGACTATGGGGACTATGAGAGTGGGAGAATACTCACTTTCAGTAGGAAATTTGATCATTTATATAAAAACCAAGTCCCCACTGAGAGCATTGCGACAATGAGTACACAGGCGCAGCTGCAGCGGAGTCAACGGCGAGTGAGAGCGAATCGGATATTTCCAAAGGGGACACCTCGGGAGAAGAGCGCAGTACACGCCCCGTGACTTTTTTAGACGAGTATCGGACACTTCGAACGCGACGAAAAACAATGCGAGACATCCCAGCCCCAAAGCCAAAGGGACAGAGAGGTCGGGGTCGAGGCAGAGGACGAGGAGACGGAGGAACAGAAGGAAACGAACTCGGCAACAATGGGAAAAGAGGCAGAGGAAGGGGCCGTACGGGAGATACCAACACACGCTCCAAAAGAACATACTAATGGACCCCACAATGGTTAATAGAACTATCATTAATCTCTCTAAAAGACAGCTCAATGAAGTTGAAAAATGTACACTCTGTCTAGGACTTTCTTTTTGTCCTTCATCCTCTTTTAATTATGCTGATACCAGAATTGATCTTTTTAAATATGTAAGAAAGTTAAAACTTAAAAAGTGCCATCAATTGCGTTGGCAGAGACCTAGGAACCATACAGGAGGTGGGGAGGGAAATCATGCCACTGATCTGAACATTGATGATATGGAAACCCTATCCACTATGTTAGAATTACAACAAGCGACAGACATCAGTGACACGAGGATAGACGAACATCAGATCCTAGATGAGCTGGGAATTATAGGCGATGCGGCTGCATCTACTGACTTTAAACGCAAGTCGACCTTTTTACCGTCTCTCCCACATGACAATATTGACACTTTCCACGACAGTGTCACGAAGGCACTTATTGACTTTAAGGGCAAGTCTTGCAGTAGGAAGAAACACAGTAACAATCTCTCTTTTAAACAGCGAGAGGTCCTTAAGTCACTTGCTAATGATGACGAAATTGTTATTCGCCCAGCTGACAAAGGGGGTAACATTGTTATTTTGGATAGAGAACATTACATCAAGGAGGCACACAGGCAGTTGAATGACAACAAATACTATATACCTGTCTCTAGGGAGACATACAACACCAGTATCACCAATATTTGGGAAAGATTGACCACGTGGAAAGACAAGGGAATCCTTGAATGGGAGGAGTTTTGTTATCTTAAAAGGGACTATCCTAAACTTCCCGTTCTATACCTCCTGCCCAAGGTACACAAAGATCCGGTCAATCCTCCTGGCCGTCCCATTGTTTCCTCCAGAGGGAGTGTAGCTGAGCACATATCGAAATATGTTGATCACTTTCTCAGGGAATATGTCATCACACTTCCCAGTTACATCAGGGATACCAAGGACTTTTTGGGCAGAATAGAGAATATCGAGTGGGAAAGTGACTTCCTTCTGATTACTTTAGACGTCCACTCACTTTACACCATTATAGATCATCAACAAGGATTGGCTGCCTGTTCACACTTTTTGAAGAGAAGAAAGATCAAGTACTTAGAACACAACCGCATGATTCTTGAAATGACAGAATATTGCTTAACCAACAACATCTTTTGGTTTGATGGGGGTCTTTACAAACAAATGACCGGAACTGCGATGGGTTCTTGCTTCGCTCCCAGTTTTGCCAATCTTTTCATGGGCATCTGGGAGGAGGAGCTCTTTGCAGATATAGACCAGAGACAGAATCTAGATAGGGTACATTTGTGGCTGAGGTACATTGATGACTTGTTCATCATTTGGAAAGGGTCAACAGATGAGGCAGTGAAGTTCATTGAGGGACTCAACAACAACAACCGTAACATACAACTCACTGGTAGTATCAGCAGTACCAGAGCAGAATACCTTGATGTGCACCTAGAGATCAAAGACAACAAGATCTACACAACTCTTTTTCGTAAGAGCACTGCAGGGAACAGTATACTGCACGCCCTCAGCAGCCACCCGGAATCTCTCAAATGGAGTATTCCTTACGGTGAGCTGCTGAGGGCAAAAAGAAACTGCAATAACGAGGAAGCCTACAGACTCGAGAGTGCCAACATGATAGAGAGATTCAAGGCGAGGGGATATCCAATGTGGGTACTGAAAAGAGCCATCTCCAGAGTTGAGGGTGTCAATAGAACCCAGACACTCATTGAGAAGACAGACAACGAGGGTGTAGGGGAAGATAACAGTACCAGAGTCATCATGACATATAATACAGATGCAGACAGTATCAGACGTATTTTCACACAGAATTGGAACATTCTTAAATCTGACAGTAGCATAGGTGACACTATCCCTGGGAGACCTAACATAACGTACAGAAGAGGTAAGAGCTTGAGAGACATGTTGGTACACAGTGACATCACGAGACAGCAAGATGTAGGGACCCTCAATTTGAAAGGGTTTTTTCCGTGTGGACATTGTAAGGCGTGTCTGACTAGCAGTTTTCGCAAAGATTTTACACACAAAACCTATAGCAGAGAAATCGTACAATTTCTTACATGCAGTACTACTTTTGTAGTATATGTCATCGAGTGTCCTTGCAAATTGTATTACATAGGGAGCACCACATTAATGGCCAAAAAGAGAATTTTAGAACATAAAAGGGCCATTACTAACAAGGATCCCAAATACCCTGTGGCACGACATTTTCAAGAAAACCATTTCTCAGATTCCTCCCTCATGAAATATTTCATATTGGAACAGGTTAGGTTGGGACACAGAGGGGGTGATAGAGTATTGCGACTCAGACAGAGAGAGTCTAGATACATTGTAGATTTTCAAACAAGAATCCCATGGGGGCTCAATCAGGATGAAGAGCTTGCCATTCATCTCAGGACCGAATGATTACCTTATGAGATACTTTTCCGCGTTCCATATTTTAACAGTATGATTTTCATTTATGTCTCTTTTTTCCTGATTTTCTCTTAGTACTTATGTAATAATGCCCTTAGGATGTCAGTTATTTATCAGCCAATGCTAACACACACGTCTTATCCTCCTCTAGTAGTTGTGCATTAGAAACTTTTTCCATTGGATGCTTGTAGGCACACACATGCCACAGTATTTTAAACATTTTTTCTTTGGGTTTTATAATGTTTTAATTCTTACAATTGTTTGTTTCTTTTGCAGGAGGGAAGGAAGGAACCCACTCACGTACACGGGTGTTAGACTTGGCATCTTTTGGCGTGTTTCCCCTGACTTTTTGCTTTCTGACCTCCCGGTTTTGACTCTGTTTTTGCTGGTGTGATGATTCTGCGCACTTTCCTCACTGCGGTCCAGTGGGAAAGTGCAAGTGCTCCTGTATAAAATGTGTTATGGATTGGTGTTTCCATGATTGGCCTATTTGGTTTATGTGTCAGTCCCTTGTAAAGTGCACTGCGAGTGCCAGGGCCTATAGACCAAATGCTGTTGGTGGGCTGCAGCACTGGATTGTGCCACCCACGCAAACAGCCCGTAAAGTGTAACTCGGGCCTGCCATCGCAGAGCCTGTGCGCAGCCTGGGGCTGCCATGTCGACTTGGCAAGTGCACACACTTGCAAGTCCCTAAACCTTCCCTTTGCTACATGTTAGTCACCCCTAAGGTAGGCCCAAGGTACCCCTGTGGGCAGGGTGCGTTGTACGCGAAAGGTAGGACATGCCCGGGTGTGTGCGGCATGTCCTGATAGTGAATTACAGCCTAGTTCGTTTTTCACTATTGCAAGGCTACCTGTTCCCCCTAGGCCAGAACGGGCAGTTTTGATTATTACAGCTTATAATCCTAACTGACCCCGGGAACATGGTAGAAATTCGAGTTTAGTATGCCTGGACTCAGAATGATAAAATGCATCTTTTAGTGAAGTTGGTTTTAACATTCTGCGTTTGAAAATACCACTTTTAGAAAGTGGGTATTTTCTTGCCTAACCATCCAAGCCTGCCTCTGCGAGGTTGTGTATTCCTTGTCTGGAATGTGAGTGACCGGGGCTGGGGGATGCCAGGAGACAGGGTGAGTCAGCGCAGGGCTGAATAGCCAGATCGACCTGTAGATGGGTGGGAGGGGTCGCACCTGGGCCCTGAATAGGACAGTGCCTTCCCTCCACAATGCTGGCTCCACCTCCTGTGGTGCGTCTGATGTCCCTGGCCTACTCACTGAAAGAAGGGACGGAGACTTGTCAACAAAGTGCTCCAGAACTGGTTTGGACTAGGCGAAGGCCTCTCTGCCTTCAGAGAACAAAGGAATTTGGGATATAAATATTGGGGCCCTGACCCCATGAATTTAGATCTCGCTGGAATCAAGGAACCTGCCAAGACGAAGAGCTGGAAGAGCTGCCAGGAGGAATACTGCCCCTTTGCTGTGTTGTTGCTTTGTTGGGTTGGCCTGCAGCTGCTGCTCCTGCCTTGGGCAGTGAAAGGACTGGACTGAACTTTCTACAAACTTGTGCTGAGTATCTCCAAAGGCCAGGAACCGAGCTGGCCTCCTGTTAAGAAGTCTCAGGGACTGCAAAGACTTCACAAGCCTCTGGGTACCGCTTCTGGAACGCTGTTTCAGTTGCCACAGAGGAAGGGAACTGCAACCGACTCCGTCAACCGAATCCATCCCTGGCCGGTGACCTGTTTGCACCGCAGACCGCATCGCCCCGCTTCGCATCGCAACCCTGGTCTCACCGTGGGCAACGTCCAACGCCGCCAACATCGAGCCGCTGCTTGCACCGTGACCTGTGGGCACCGCAGTTCGCATCGCATCGCTTCACTGAACCAGCCGGACCCGACCGACGAGGTCGCTGCAACTGGCTCAAGAGTCGAGACCGCACCGCATTTGGGGCACCGCTCGCACGTCTGCGACGCACCACTCCGACTCGCACCGCTGTCCGACGCCAGCTCCCGCACTCCGGCTAGGTCGCCTGCATTGCAACCTGTCAGCACCGCATCGAGCATCGTCTCACCCTGCATCGCACGCCTTGGACTCACCGACTCCGTCTGCACGACGCTCATCGAGCCGCTGCCTGCACCGCATCGAGGGACACCGCACCTTGCATCGCTCCGTCTTGCACCACAACCGCGACGAACGCCGACCGGCTCGTACACTCCGTACCAGCCACAACGAGAAAGGTACTGTGACCGAGTCTGTTCACGACTCTGCTGGCCCGTATCGACGCGGTCGGCTGGAACTGTTAGACTCTGTGGTTTTCAGCATCACGGTAGGCTCGGACGGAGCTACCGACTCGTACGAACTTTGCTTTTGTGCTATTCCTGCAAAGAAGAAGTTAACGTATCAAGTATTCATTCGTAAAGTATAGTATTGTGGATTTTTGTCGTAATTGGTCTTGTCTTGAGTATATAAAATATTGGTTATTTTTCTAAACTGGTGTGGTGTCCGTTTGTAGTGCTTACACTGTATTACTGTTGGTTATGTGCAAATGCTTTACACACTGCCTCTGAATTAAGCCTGACTGCTCGTGCCAAGCTACCACGAGGGTGAGCAGGGGTTACTTCACGAGTGTAACAACCCTTACCCTGACTAGGAAGAAGGGTCCCTACTTGGACAAAGGTGCAAGCCCTTGCCAACTAGAGATCCCATTTCTAACATTGGTGGCAGCGGTGGGATAGGACTTGCGTTTGCACTTGACTTACAGTGATTGGTGTGCACTACTACCATATCGCAGACCATTACGTACCACATACTGGTTCTTTTTCTTTTGGCCTATTTTTGATCTTGCCAGTTTTCAACTCACGACTTTTGTCATGCCTGAATCAATTGCATCATCCGTTGCATCTCTGGAAGTTATCTTTGAGGAGGACAGGTTGGAATCCTACGCCGTAAAGGAGTTACGAGCGATTTGTAAAAACCTGAAAGTCCAAATTAAAGGCCTCACAAGGAAGGAGGAGCTACAGAAGGCGCTGAGGGCCTGGGTAGCAGCCAGACATGCCAATGGGCAGCCTGGTGATCTCAGTGAGGAGGCGGAGGAGCCTATTTCCAGGGTGGATGTGCTTTTGGGTAGGGGGAACCCGCCAGGTCAGGCAGCAGCAGTCTGTCCCCAGAGGAGCTGGAGGACAGGCGGGAGGCAAGGCAGTTCGAGCTGCAGAAGCTCAGGCTGGAGAGTGAGCGGGAGGAGAAGAGATTGGCCATAGAGGAGAGGAAGATGCTCTTAGAGCATGAGAGAGAACTGAAGGAGCTAGAACTTAGGAGTAAGTCAGGCTCAGATGGTGGCAGCAATTCGTCTAGAAAGGCAGACAGGATTGTGCACATTCCCAAGAACGTAGGCAAGGAGTTCAAGAAGGGGGATGACATACAAAGGTGGTTCCAGGGTTATGAGGCAGCCATACACATGAATGGGGTCCCTGAGGAGAATTGGGGAGCAGGATTGTGGCCACTTTTCCCGGAAGAAGCAAGGGATGCTCTGATAGCTTTGGGTAAGGGGTATCACCTCACCTATGCTGACATGAAGGATGCCCTTCTCACGAAGTATGGTCTTACTCCTGAAAAGTACAGGGATCAGTTCAGGTCCAGTAAGAAGTCTGATGTCAACACTTGGTTGGAATGTGTGGATGTGTTCTGCAGGTCTCTGGATGGTTGGGTGAAGGGCAGTAGTGTAACAGATTTTCAGGGGCTCTACAACTTGATTGCATGGGAGCACTTGTCTAGTCTATGTTTTGCAGATCTGCGCCAGCACCTAGTGGATAGTAAGCTAACTGACCCCAGGAAGCTTGCTATGGAAGCGGACCGCTGGGTGAGTACCAGGGTCCACAAGAAAGCGTTTGGGGGAGACTCAGCCAAAGGTGTGCAGGGTCCCCAGCAGAAAGGTGGGGGGACAAGGGTAAAGCACAGGAGTTCTCTAAAGGGCCCCAAACTAGTACCCAGGGTAAAGGTTCCCAGCCCCCCGGTGATAAGAAGAAAGGGGTCTCTACAGGGAAGCCTGTTGAGACCGGCCCCCGCAAGTGTTATGCATGTGACCAGGTAGGTCACTTTAAGGGGGACCCCAAGTGCCCGAAGGGGACACAGCCACCCACCGGTGGACAATCCAAAGTGTTGGCTAGTGTAGCGCTTGGGGAGGAGGGGTGCCCACAGGAGGGTGGGGATCCCGCAGAAATGACCCTTGTCTCACTCGGGGACAGTGAGATGGTCCCAGGAAACCAGGTGCCCCCTAACACAAAGAAATATAGCACCTGGGTGACCATTAACGGGAACAGGGTAGAGGCTCTCAGAGATACTGGAGCCAGTGTGACCTCAGTCCGGTGTCACCTGGTGTCTGAGAAGCAAGTAGTCCCAGGAGCATTCCACCAAGTAGTTGCTGTCGACAACTCTGAGCGCCAGTGTATGGTGGCGCAGGTTCCCTTTGAATGGGGGGGTCTCAGGTCCCTTGAGGGTGGTTGTGAGCCCTACCATGCCTGTCGATTGTCTGCTAGGAAACGACCTGGAGCAGTCCTCATGGAAGGAGGTTGAGCTCAGGTCTCACTTGGAGATGCTTGGGTTGCCAGAGTGGGCATGCGTGTCTACTCGGTCAATGGCGGCCAGAAAGGGTGATCAAGAGGACTTGGAGCCTAAACAGTGGCCCAAGTCCCTGCCAAGAGAAAGGGCAGGGGCGCGGGAAACCGGCCCCCGAAGTTCCCACGGACCGGGAGGAGGCGGACCTCGAGGGGGACGCCCCGGTGCCTACAGGGGAGCAGGTAGCCGAACTGGGAGACATCTCTGAGCTGACCCATTGGCAGCAAGAAGGGGGTCCCACCAGGGAGGAGTTCTGCAGGGAGCAGAACGAGTGCCCTACTCTGGAGGGTCTGCGGCGGCAGGCTGCAGACCAGGCAGCTGGTAATCAGTCCGGGTCACATCTGATCTACTGGGAGAGTGGTCTCCTATACAGTGAGCCTAAGGTTGCTGAGCCTGGGTCAGCCCGTGTGCTGGTGGTACCCCAGCGCTTCAGGACCTTCCTACTGGGTCTGGCTCATGACGTGCCTTTGGCAGGACATTTGGGGCAGGACAAGACCTTTGACAGGCTTGTCACCCACTTCTTTTGGCCCCAAATGCGAAGGCAGTCAGATGCACACTGTAGGTCTTGCCAAACTTGCCAGGCAAGTGGTAAGAGTGGGAGGAAGGTCAAAGCTCCTCTCCAACCTTTTCCGGTTGTTGGAACACCCTTTGAAAGGGTAGGGATGGATATTGTGGGGCACCTGGATCCCAAGACAGCCATGGGCAACAGGTACATCCTGGTCTTGGTGGACCATGCCACCCGGTACCCGGAGGCAATCCCTCTCAGGACAACGACGGCGCCAGTGGTGGGCCGGGCGTTAATGGGGATCTTTTCCCGTGTGGGATTCCCCAGAGAGGTGGTTTCCGATAGGGGGACCAATTTCATATCGAAGTATATGACATCCCTGTGGAAGGAGTGTGGGGTAACCTACAAGTTCACCACTCCTTACCACCCACAAGGAAACGGTCTGGTGGAGAGATTCAACCAGACCTTGAAAGGCATGATCAAGGGTCTAACAGAACCCATGAGGCGTAAGTGGGACGTCCTCTTGCCATGCCTACTCTTTGCGTACAGGGAGGTGCCTCAGAAGTCTCTTGGGTATAGCCCCTTTGAGCTCCTGTATGGCCACCCTGTCAGAGGACCTCTGAGTTTGGTGAAGGAAGGCTGGGAGGCGGCTCCCAGGAAAACTCCCCAGGATGTATTTAGCTACATGCTGGCCTTTAGAAACCAAACTGCCCGCTCCAGGAAACTCGCTCAGGCGAACCTAGAAGCAAGCCATGAAGAAATGAAGAGATGGTATGACCAGAACGCCACTCTGGTCGAATTTCAACCTGGGCAGAAAGTGTGGGTAATGGCCCCAGTGGCACCTTGTGCCTTGCAGGACAAGTGGACTGGGCCATATGAGGTAAAGGAGCGCAAAAGTGACGTCACCTACCTGGTGGATTTGCAGGCTCCAAGGAACCCGTTGAGGGTCCTTCACGTGAACCGCCTCAAGCCCCACTTCGAGAGGTCCGAAGTGAGTATGCTCTTGGCGACAGATGATGGGGTGGAAGAGGAGAGCGAGCCTCTCCCTGACCTCCTGTCTACCAAGGAGCATGATGGGTCAGTAGAGGGTGTGATCCTCTCCCCTACTCTGACTCAGGAGCAGCAGGGGGACTGTCGCCAGTTGTTGGGACAGTTCGCCCCACTGTTCTCTCTGACCCCGGTGTTACTCACTGGTGTACCCATGACGTGGACACCGGCGACAGCCATCCTGTGAAGCACAAGATTTACAGGTTGACTGACCGGGTCAGAGCCAGCATCAAGGAGGAGGTCTCTAAGATGTTGGCGTTAGGGGTGATTGAGCCCTCCCACAGTCCTTGGGCCAGCCCAGTGGTCTTGGTCCCAAAGGCTGCGGCGCCCGGTGGCACTCCAGAACTCCGGTTTTGTGTGGACTACCGTGGGCTCAATGCCGTCACCAGGACTGACGCGCACCCCATCCCCAGAGCTGATGAGCTCATTGATCGGTTGGGAGCTGCCCGGTTCCTCAGCACGTTTGATTTGACGTCTGGGTACTGGCAGATTGCCTTAACCGATGGGGCCAAGGAGAGATCAGCATTCTCAACCCCAGAAGGTCATTACCAATTTCGGGTGATGCCCTTTGGGTTGAAGAATGCCCCTGCCACCTTTCAGAGGTTGGTCAATCAGGTGTTGGCTGGGCTGGAGGATTTCAGTGCCGCCTACCTGGATGACATTGCTGTGTTCAGTTCCAGCTGGGAAGAACATTTACAGCACCTTGAGAAAGTGTTGAGGGCTCTGCAAGGTGCAGGCCTCACGATCAAGGCCAGTAAGTGCCAGATCGGGCAGGGTTCGGTGGTATACTTGGGACACCAGGTAGGAAGCGGCCAGGTGGCGCCCCTACAACCCAAGATTGACACCATTCTGGCTTGGGAACCCCCAAGACCCAGACAGAGGTGAGAGCCTTCTTAGGTCTCACCGGCTACTATAGGAGATTTGTTAAGGGCTATGGCACCATCGTTGCCCCCTTAACAGAGCTGACCTCTAAGAGGCAGCCCAGGAAAGTGATCTGGACTGAGTCCTGCCAGAAAGCTTTTGATGCCCTGAAGGCAGCCATGTGCACGGCGCCCATGCTCAAGGCACCTGACTTCTCCAAAGAATTTGTCGTGCAGACTGACGCTTCAGAGCATGGTGTGGGAGCAGTGCTCTCACAACTGAACGAAGAGGGCCTGGATCAGCCTGTAGTCTTCCTTAGCAGGAGACTACTTCCCAGGGAACAGAGGTGGAGTGCCATAGAAAGGGAAGCTTTTGCTGTGGTCTGGGCGCTGAAGAAGTTGAGACCATACCTGTTTGGGACTCACTTCCGGGTTCAGACAGACCACAGGCCCCTCAGATGGTTGATGCAAATGAGGGGCGAGAATCCAAAACTGCTGAGGTGGTCCATCTCCCTACAGGGAATGGACTTTACGGTGGAACACCGTCCTGGTACAGAACACGCCAATGCAGATGGTCTGTCCAGGTTCTTCCGCCTTAGTGAAGAGAACTCCAATGGGGTTGGGTAGTTCTCCCTACTTTCAGCTGGAGGGGACATGTGTTAGACTTGGCATCTTTTGGCGTGTTTCCCCTGACTTTTTGCTTTCTGACCTCCCGGTTTTGACTCTGTTTTTGCTGGTGTGATGATTCTGCGCACTTTCCTCACTGCGGTCCAGTGGGAAAGTGCAAGTGCTCCTGTATAAAATGTGTTATGGATTGGTGTTTCCATGATTGGCCTATTTGGTTTATGTGTCAGTCCCTTGTAAAGTGCACTGCGAGTGCCAGGGCCTATAGACCAAATGCTGTTGGTGGGCTGCAGCACTGGATTGTGCCACCCACGCAAACAGCCCGTAAAGTGTAACTCGGGCCTGCCATCGCAGAGCCTGTGCGCAGCCTGGGGCTGCCATGTCGACTCTGGCAAGTGCACACACTTGCAAGTCCCTAAACCTTCCCTTTGCTACATGTTAGTCACCCCTAAGGTAGGCCCAAGGTACCCCTGTGGGCAGGGTGCGTTGTACGCGAAAGGTAGGACATGCCCGGGTGTGTGCGGCATGTTCTGATAGTGAATTACAGCCTAGTTCGTTTTTCACTATTGCAAGGCTACCTGTTCCCCCTAGGCCAGAACGGGCAGTTTTGATTATTACAGCTTATAATCCTAACTGACCCCGGGAACATGGTAGAAATTCGAGTTTAGTATGCCTGGACTCAGAATGATAAAATGCATCTTTTAGTGAAGTTGGTTTTAACATTCTGCGTTTGAAAATACCACTTTTAGAAAGTGGGTATTTTCTTGCCTAACCATCCAAGCCTGCCTCTGCGAGGTTGTGTATTCCTTGTCTGGAATGTGAGTGACCGGGGCTGGGGGATGCCAGGAGACAGGGTGAGTCAGCGCAGGGCTGAATAGCCAGATCGACCTGTAGATGGGTGGGAGGGGTCGCACCTGGGCCCTGAATAGGACAGTGCCTTCCCTCCACAATGCTGGCTCCACCTCCTGTGGTGCGTCTGATGTCCCTGGCCTACTCACTGAAAGAAGGGACGGAGACTTGTCAACAAAGTGCTCCAGAACTGGTTTGGACTAGGCGAAGGCCTCTCTGCCTTCAGAGAACAAAGGAATTTGGGATATAAATATTGGGGCCCTGACCCCATGAATTTAGATCTCGCTGGAATCAAGGAACCTGCCAAGACGAAGAGCTGGAAGAGCTGCCAGGAGGAATACTGCCCCTTTGCTGTGTTGTTGCTTTGTTGGGTTGGCCTGCAGCTGCTGCTCCTGCCTTGGGCAGTGAAAGGACTGGACTGAACTTTCTACAAACTTGTGCTGAGTATCTCCAAGGGCCAGGAACCGAGCTGGCCTCCTGTTAAGAAGTCTCAGGGACTGCAAAGACTTCACAAGCCTCTGGGTACCGCTTCTGGAACGCTGTTTCAGTTGCCACAGAGGAAGGGAACCGCAACCGACTCCGTCAACCGAATCCATCCCTGGCCGGTGACCTGTTTGCACCGCAGACCGCATCGCCCCGCTTCGCATCGCAACCCTGGTCTCACCGTGGGCAACGTCCAACGCCGCCAACATCGAGCCGCTGCTTGCACCGTGACCTGTGGGCACCGCAGTTCGCATCGCATCGCTTCACTGAACCAGCCGGACCCGACCGACGAGGTCGCTGCAACTGGCTCAAGAGTCGAGACCGCACCGCATTTGGGGCACCGCTCGCACGTCTGCGACGCACCACTCCGACTCGCACCGCTGTCCGACGCCAGCTCCCGCACTCCGGCTAGGTCGCCTGCATTGCAACCTGTCAGCACCGC
>CAWUFW010031863.1:0-14831 GCA_963921515.1 Calotriton arnoldi | reverse complement strand
GGGCAGGATGCCTACCACTACTACCACCCTCACCCAGGGGGCAGGATGCCCACCACTACTACCACCCTCACCCAGGGGGGCAGGATGCCCACCACTACTACCACCCTTAGCCAGGGGGCAGGATGCCCACCACTACTACCACCCTTAGCCAGGGGGCTGGATGCCTACCACCACCCTTAGCCAGGGGGCTGGATGCCTACCACTACTACCACCCCCACCCAGGGGGCAGGATGCCTACCACTACTACCACCCTCAACCAGGGGGCAGGATGCCTACCACTACTACCACCCTCACCCAGGGGGGCAGGATGCCCACCACTACTACCACCCTTAGCCAGGGGGGCAGGATGCCTACCACCACCCTTAGCCAGGGGGGCTGGATGCCTACCACTACTACCACCCTCAACCAGGGGGCAGGATGCCTACCACTACTACCACCCTCACCCAGGGGGGCAGGATGCCCACCACTACTACCACCCTTAGCCAGGGGGTGCCAGATGCCCACCACCACTACCACCCTTAGCCAGGGGGGCTGGATGCCTACCACTACTACCACCCTCACCCAGGGCGGGCTGGATGCCTACCACCACCCTTAGCCAGGGGGCTGGATGCCAACCACCACAACCACCCTTAGCCAGGGGGGCTGGATGCCTACCACCACCCTTAGCCAGGGGGCTGGATGCCTACCACTACTACCACCCCCACCCAGGGGGCAGGATGCCTACCACTACTACCACCCTCACCCAGGGGGCAGGATGCCCACCACTACTACCACCCTCACCCAGGGGGCAGGATGCCCACCACTACTACCACCCTTAGCCAGGGGGCAGGATGCCCACCACTACTACCACCCTTAGCCAGGGGGGCTGGATGCCTACCACCACCCTTAGCCAGGGGGCTGGATGCCTACCACTACTACCACCCTCACCCAGGGGGCAGGATGCCCACCACTACTACCACCCTCACCCAGGGGGCAGGATGCCCACCACTACTACCACCCTTAGCCAGGGGGCAGGATGCCCACCACTACTACCACCCTTAGCCAGGGGGCTGGATGCCTACCACCACCCTTAGCCAGGGGGGCTGGATGCCTACCACTACTACCACCCCCACCCAGGGGGCAGGATGCCTACCACTACTACCACCCTCAACCAGGGGGCAGGATGCCTACCACTACTACCACCCTCACCCAGGGGGCAGGATGCCCACCACTACTACCACCCTTAGCCAGGGGGGCTGGATGCCTACCACCACCCTTAGCCAGGGGGGCTGGATGCCTACCACTACTACCACCCTCAACCAGGGGGCAGGATGCCTACCACTACTACCACCCTCACCCAGGGGGGCAGGATGCCCACCACTACTACCACCCTTAGCCAGGGGGTGCCAGATGCCCACCACCACTACCACCCTTAGCCAGGGGGCTGGATGCCTACCACTACTACCACCCTCACCCAGGGCGGGCTGGATGCCTACCACCACCCTTAGCCAGGGGGCTGGATGCCAACCACCACAACCACCCTTAGCCAGGGGGCTGGATGCCTACCACCACCCTTAGCCAGGGGGGCTGGATGCCTACCACTACTACCACCCCCACCCAGGGGGCAGGATGCCTACCACTACTACCACCCTCACCCAGGGGGGCAGGATGCCCACCACTACTACCACCCTCACCCAGGGGGCAGGATGCCCACCACTACTACCACCCTTAGCCAGGGGGCAGGATGCCCACCACTACTACCACCCTTAGCCAGGGGGGCTGGATGCCTACCACCACCCTTAGCCAGGGGGCTGGATGCCTACCACTACTACCACCCTCAACCAGGGGGCAGGATGCCTACCACTACTACCACCCTCAACCAGGGGGCAGGATGCCTACCACTACTACCACCCTCACCCAGGGGGGCAGGATGCCCACCACTACTACCACCCTTAGCCAGGGGGGCTGGATGCCTACCACTACTACCACCCCCACTCATAGGATGGACAATGCATGACACAACAAGCACACCACAACCTAGGGAATGCAAGATTAAGACATCCCCCACCACCATGACAAGCGTGTGAGCAGGCTGTGTCAAATGCCTACAACACCGAACATGACATTGAACATACAATGTGACCCCTAGCACATGTGCCACACATATATGTGTGTGGCACCCACAATGCAAGTAGCCCATGACCATTGTGGCAATGGGGCCTAAACCCCCATCATCACAGTGACCAAAAGGTAAGTGTGGGGTCCATAGCTGAAGCACAGTTTGACCATTGTGCCAATGGGGTCTAAACCCCCATCATCACAGTGACCAAAAGGCAAGTGTGGGGTCCATAGCTGAAGCACATTTTGACCATTGTGGCAATGGGGTCTACACCCTCATCATCACAGTGACCAAAAGGTAATTGTTGACAAAGAAAGAGCTGCAACTGCCAAACTGCATGGATCATTCCTGGTCACAGAACCAAAAACTCATCTGTGGCAAAGTCGTGTATGTGTCCCATTGCAACATAAATTGGGGGAGCCAAATACTGCAGTGCAAATGAAACATTCCTTTGGCCATGTGCAGACAAACAACACCCATGGTGGCTGAGACCGTCAACAGTCATCAATGACACAATGACAGAAGTGACCATCAGAATGCAGAACCACATATTTGCACCAATGGGCACACAAATGCAGATACCCTGTGGAGACAGCAGATGTGAGGTGAACAGATACCATACCATGGCAGCAATGGGACACACAAACCATGATCACTGTGCTGACCGATGACCTAGGAGTCCCAGGGACAGCAGGGGAAACACACCAAACAACATACAGCCAATGGCACACCCAAGATATGCCAATGCAGTGGTGCAGATGCACAAACACAAACAGGCAGACCAACACTGTCATCATACACAGCAGGTGAGGGGTGGGGGTGCCATTGTCCCCAGGCAACAACACAACACATGAGGAGAGCTGAATACCAATCATACAGATGTGCATACACTGCCACACTAAGGTAACTCATGGATCCAAATCCCCTATGTGGGCAAGCAGGCATTGACAGGTGAGAGGGAGCACAAAACACACATGTCACACAGGCACGTAGGAACAACAACTGACACAGCAAGTCACAGACACACCACAGCACCACCCCCAGGGCCCCCACAATGTGGTGACCCTGGGCTGAAGAAAAATACCACTGTGATGACAAAGCTAAATGTCATTCACACTGTGAACCACAGTCAGGTGTCCTGAGCAACTAACTACCATCACACCTACACAAGCACAAATCAATCAGCATGGCCAGTAAGCCAAGGCCAACATGGAGGCAGGGGACTAGCCGGGCAACAACTCTCATCTGCACACACTCAAGACCACACCCCTCGACCTCCAACAATGTGCAGCAGTGAAGTACACATGCACTGGTGACATTGCACATGCACCCATGACTATTCCAGGGTGGTGGGTGGGAACCAAGGTGTAGAAACACATCACACATGGACACTCAACAAGACTCCTGAATGTCTGACACACTGCACACTACGCTGTACATGGACATGACGGCAATACCACACCGACCAATGGGATCCCAGCCACAGTCACACACCAATGAAGAAGCCAAGGTCACCCACAAAGAACACACATAGACAACAACCAACATTGCAGCCCGGACCCTAAGGAGTGCCAGCAGTCACACACACAACGTGTCACAATCACTGAAAGATAACACAAACTGGAAATCACATGACAGGGGCAAACAACAAGTGCCAAAGGGAAACCTGACTGTGACCCATCTGCGTCAGCACACAAACTCTGCCCTGACAGCAAACACACCTATGGGTGACACCCTGATGACCAGTAATGTGCCATGCACCCACATCACAGAGAACACAGGGAGAAGACTTTGGGGAACATAGCTCAAGTCAGCAAGCATCACAAACAGGTACAACACTAGGGATCACAGCATGCGCAGATGAATGGAAGTGAACACACAGACATGCACATACAACACACACCTTGGGCGCAGGCAATGTCACACGTGTACACACTGCCATGAGGGGACTCCACTCCTGTGTGAGGAAAGCTGTGCCATATGTTGCCTCAGTAGGGCCCCATCATGTCAGCTGAGCACTTGGTCACACAATCAACAATTAGCACCAAATGAGGGCTCCCATCACATCAGCCTGGTCATGGATGTGCCAACGGAATCATCAGCACAGATCCAACACACTTGTATAGCAATGTTGCACTGACTACACGGATGAGTCCCTCCCCATTGATGCCCAAACCTGCATGTCCACTGGAGATGGCAACACGGTCAGGGAAGTAGACAAATGCAACGATGGCAGGCACAACAGATGTGCAGGGGTGGAAGCCACAGATATGAAATTGCCAATGTAAGTAGGAAACCCATTGCCAAATACTGAACACATGACACCCTCAGATGCTGCTATTGATGACATGGATACACCACATGATAGGACACATTCCCCCTGGACCACATGGGTTCCTGCACAGTAACACTTCATAATCATGAGACCAGATATCACCATCACTGCAGCAAGGGCATGGTTAGCTGCACCAACAACATGTACATCTGAAGCATGAGCACTAGAGAAAAGAAAGTTGCTTTATTCAGCACATGTGTTGAGGCCAAACGAAGTCCTGAAAAAGAGCAAAGGCCAATGGCCAGTCCATTGTCAAAGTTCAAACAGGGTGACACTGGCAGATGTCACCCTACGCATGCCTGCACAATACCAGGGACAATCCACTAGGAGGGGCAACCGGGGGGCAGGCCAGGCACCGCAGGGACAGGATCAGGGCTCACCAGGGGAGTCAGGGAAGGGGTGGTGGGTGCTGGAGAGCCACTGACAACTGCAGTGGAGGTGTCTGACATGGTGTGTGCCGGCACAACTGGGGGCATGACACAGATGTCGTGGGTGCCGGCACAACTGCAGTGGACCCTGCAGATGGGGTGGACAGGTCCGCCACTGCAGTGCCCAAGTCAGACAGGGCGGTAGTGGACTCCACTGCAGTGCCTACCTCCAGGGGAGGAGAATGGGGAACAGGCAAGGTGGGTTGGACAGAGGGGGGACACCCTCACCACATCAGTGGCACAGACAAGCGCAGCGGGGGTGTGGTGCTGGGAGAGCAAGTGGCAGGGGAGAAGGCCGGAGCATCTTGGGGATGGTATATCTGTGGGTGGGGGAACCTGGGGCAGGGTGTGGTGGGGGCACCTGTGCAGTGGGGGCCTGAGGGATGGAGGACGGAGACCTTGTGCCTGAGCTGCAGGGCGGTGGCGGGGTCTTGCTCTTAGCACTCCGGGGGACTTGCGGGTGGGGGCCTCAGTCCGTCTGCGCCTGGGGGAGGGTGTCCGGGGACGAGGGGCACTCTGCTCCGTGTGGGTGGGCTTCCTCTTCCCCCGGGATGCTGGAGCAGCTTCATCGGTGGGGAAGAGGCCGAGGTCACAGAGGAAGAGCTGCTGTGACTTTGGGGTTGCAGGTGAGGCAAGGGAGGGTGCTTTGGAGGGAGAGGGAACTGAGGACTGCGCAGTGCATGTGGATGCGTGTGTGTGTTCCAGGGCCCCATCCCCTGTGAGTCTGGCTTCAGTCCCCTGAATGTGCTTGCGTGTGCGTTTTGTCATTGGCGTGTGTGTCAGTGTGCTGGATGTGTGTGTGCTGGTGTGTGCCAGTGTGTGTGTGCCTGGGATGGGTAAGGTGCTGGGGAGTGTGGATGGAGCAGAGAGCAGGAGGGTGAGGGACCGTTTGAGGAGGGACACTGCTGCCGTCAGGGAGGAGTCCATGGACCTATTGCCCCTCTGTAGGTCAGACATGCCCGATGAGATGCCCTCCATGAACGACACCAGCTGAGTCAACAGCGCGGTGTGCGCATGGAGGACACTCAGCATGGCTGTCTGCCCTACATGGAGCTGGCGAAGGAGGTACACAGACTCCTCACTCAGGGCAGCAGGGGACACAGGGGCAGGGGGTGCGGTGCCTGGCCCAAAGGAGACACGCTCCCGGACATGGGAGCCTCCACGGACCTGGGGAATGGGAGCCGATGGGAGGGCGGTGGTGGTGCTGGTGGTGGCGGGGACAGCAACACTAGCTGGGGTGTGGTGGCTGCTGACACCCGCCTCCACAAGGGAGTCATCCTCCGAGTTGCTCTGGTCCTCAGCTGAGGTGGATGCTGCTGAGGACTCCTCGGTGTGGCTCCCCTCGCCCTCCGTGCCACTGGGTCCCTCCGACCACTCCTCGGCTGCTGACCCAGTCTGGCTCTCCGGCTCCTCCTGGTCCGTGGAGCTGTCCCCTTCCGTGGCCGTGGATGTATCTGCAAACAATGGGGAAACAGACAGACATCAGTCACCTGCACATAACGCACACACCACTGTGAGCACAGCACATCACAGAGCAAGCCCTGGCATCATTAGTTGTACATTGCTAAAAGTGCACTAATTGAACAGGAGAAGTCAATTGTCAGTCTGATGCCAAGCATGGCACTCACATCCCACATGGCCTTGCACCCATCTGTCTGGTGTCTGTTGGATTGCAACACCCCAGTGTTGACACATGCACCAAGTACACAGTAGTTGGACAGTGCAGAGGACACGGTGTGGACACATCACAGCTCTTGCCACTGAGTCAGTACAGGTTTACGGATGTAAGGGATGCCCAGAGTCAAATAGGAAATGCATGTGATGCATACCAGCGACAGACACCATGATGCACCCATGTCCTGATAGCCAGCGCCACTATGGTGTGCATGTAGCACATGTCACTCCCCTGCAGGATCACCAATCAGTAGACACATGCCATGGCGGAGGCATGACTGCAAAGTCATACATCACTGTCTCAGTGATGTATGACTTTGCAGCCAGACAACAACACTCTGCACTGTGTCACAATAGTAGGTCATGGGGAATGCAAGTCCTGGAGCTGCACAAGTGCACATGTACATCCCCCCACAACACATCCTCTTAACCCTCATCTGTCCAGGTCATACCTATTGGACATATGGGAGACCTGTGACACTACCCTCTGAACCTGAGCCCCTCACACTCTGCTGTGCATGGGGAACAGCTGCCTGAACTTCACATTTACATGCCCCAGTCTGCATGGGCAGCTGATCAGACACCTATGTGTCACACAAGTATCGTCTCCTATGGTCACATCTCCAGTGGCATGCTGAGCCCCTACCAAGAAACTCCACAGCAGTCCTGGCGACTAATCCACAGCACACTGACACAGAGGCAGACACCTGAGGGGCAAATCACTGTGCACAATGTGTCCTCTGATACACGGGAGTGGGAGTACAGAGTGTATTGTATGGCCTGGAGTAGGCATGACTGTCCTGCCCCACATGAATGAGGGATGAGCCCTGGACTGTAGGCAGCTGGCTAAGTATGTGTGACACACGTCATATACATACTCCTGGGGCCCAAACATTGTTCCCACCCGCAGCATGGGTGTGTGCCAGGTACCCCAGCCACATGTGGTGGATCAGCTCAGCAATTGGACCACAGATCAAAGTAACACGCTGAATACATGTCAGAATACAGGCATTGTGTAAGCAATGGACCCACCCATGATGCCCACCACAGAGTCAGGGAAACAGATGCTGTCTCCCACCTTGAGTCAAGCAAACTGCAAGGACACAGTCCTAAGTGACAGAATTCCCTGCATGTAAGGGCCACACCTGGGTATCAGATGAGGAGTGGGCAGTGCACAATAGAGGGACATGGCTCCTGGACAACATGACTGCTGTACTGTGGCAGTTCAACCTGGCCCGAGGAGGGCACATAACATGTTAGACAGAGTACACAGTGCAGTCTTTGACTCACCCCTCCTTGCTGCTCTCTGGCCTTCAGCTGCCCATCCAGGTCTGGAAAGACCACCGCCAGGATCCTGAGCATGTGGGGGTCAGGGTCCGTGTTCCGCCCTCCTGCGAGGAGGCGACAGCTTCAGCTGGACCCGTGCAATCCTCCGGGTCCAGCCCCGAAGGTCCTGCCACCTCTTTTGGCAGTTGCGGATCCGGCGCTTGTAGACCCCCACGGACCGGACAGCCCGGACGATGTCCTTCCAGATCTCATGCTTCCGATGGGCAGAAGCCTGTCAGGATGACAAAGTGATAAGGACATTACTACACATGCAACATATCCGTGCATGACACAGTTGCATTTACATGTCGCAATCATAGGGGCACATGGTGTACCCAGGCAGTGCCACGGCTGCCCATGGACAGTTTTCCAGAAGTCACTACATGGTATCATAGCATGGGGAGTAAAACCCTGTTCAGAAGCACTGTCACTGCACCATACCTGTCCAGTGCAAGTCACTACACACTATGGGGGGTGACAACTACTCAGTGAGCCTGCTAGCCAGTGGTGTGCTGACTCTCAGCCTTGCTAGTCAGACAAAATGCACATTCAGAAAGGCAGTGCACAGAACACTCACCTGCTCCCCTGGTGTCCCATACAGCTTGCTGTACTGTGGAAATAGGCTGTCCAGCAGGGCCTGGTTCTCTTCAAGGCTGAAGGCTGGGGCTCTCTCCACAGTACGTGCCATTGCAGGGTCCAGAGGGGCAGAGACAGCAGCAGTGCAGTGGCAGATGTCGTCCTGGAGCATGTAGTGCAGGCAAGTGGGCTCTCAGGGGAACATGCAGCAATATATATGTGCTGGAGAGGCAGATACTGTCCCTTGTGTCCAAAGAGATAGGTCCAAGTCGTTTGCATCTTCTGAATCTGGCCAATCCATGGAATAGCAGCACCAAAACACGCCCACAGCATCCTTCAAATCTTCAACTTCATGACATACATGATTTTGCAACATTGTTGTGGGTGACCAACTGATTTTCCAGCAACCGACTCGTTCGAATATTCGAAAACGCGTCCGTTGCCAGGCAAGCCCATTGTCAATGGAGTGCGCACCGATCGGTCCATTGCAGTACAACGCGCACAGGGGTACAACGCGTACCCGCACATTGAATGCAATGGGCCGGCCGGAGGCACCGATCGGTCCATTGCAGTACAACGCGCACAGGGGTACAACGCGTACCCGCACACATTGAATGCAATGGGCCGGCCGGAGGCACCGATCGGTCCATTGCAGTACAACGCGCACAGGGTACAACGCGTACCCGCACACATTGAATGCAATGGGCCGGCCGGAGGCACCGATCGGTCCATTGCTGTTCCAACGCGCACAGGGGTACAACGCGTGCCCGCACACATTGAATGCAATGGGCCGGCCGGAGGCACCGATCGGTCCATTGCTGTTCAACGCGCACAGGGGTACAACGCGTGCCCGCACACATTGAAAGCAATGGGCCGGCCGGAGGCACCGATCGGTCCATTGCTGTTCAACGCGCACAGGGGTACAACGCGTGCCCGCACACATTGAATGCAATGGGCCGGCCGGAGGCACCGATAGGTCCATTGCAGTACAACGCATCACTGTACATGTGACTGGCATATGTCAGCATGCCTGTCTCAGATGGACATATGCCAGCCACAGATAGCTCCCAGGGAGTGAGGGGCACACCTACATCACGACAGCCTGTCCAAACCTTATCATAAGGCATGTAAGGCTGCATTTCCTATTGTGTGTATGTTGGTGTACATGTTGTCCTGTGGGTGTCACCTGTGGGCAGCCACCCCCAGGCTGTGCACGTGTTCATGGGGACAGGATCATGGGTGTTACGTGTACGTGACCACTGTGATGTGCAACTGTTCATATCTGTGCATGTGCCATGGTCACATTTCACAGTGGTGTTTGTGTATGTCATGTCACATACCCCGTGAGTCCCATGTGGGACGGTATGTTTGAGCCAGGGTGTCCCAGTGGCACAATAGTGATGGCCCTCCACAGTCTTTGTGCATGTAGTGTTTACAATGTCTCTGATTTCATGTGCACAATGGGAGACAGTCTCCACATCCACGTTGTGTGTGCATGGACTCTGATGTTGTGCGTGTGTGTCACAGACGTCCATGGCTCTCCTGCCATGGCAAGTGTGGCCACTACCTGTGGGGGTCATGTTTGTTTTGTTGTGGTGTACACATGATACTCCAGGTGATGCCAGTGTCCATGTGGCATTACAGGGTCCCTGGGAATGTGCCTGTCGTTGAGCTGTGGTGCCTGGGGCACATCTGTCCTCACATGTCACTGGGGGGGTGACTGTGACACAGCATCATGATATCCAATGGGCCAAACAGGGACAAATTGATGCCACCTGTAGGACCGTGTTGACAGATGTTGGCCATGTATGTACCATAAATGTCGTTCCGGTACTGCACACTTCATGTAGTTGTGCCTCATGATGATGTATGTTGGGATCTTGAGTGTGTTCAATGCCGCATATGTGGGGTGACTGACGATCTTGCTTACTTCTCCTCTGCACTGCAGGGCTCCTGCTGTCCATCGGCCATTCCCAGACCTGGCAACGATGGTGGAACGGGACAGCATCCGACGGTACCGCTTCACCAGGCAGCTGATTGAGGATTTTGCAGTGCAGTTGTCCCCACATTTGCAGCCTGGCCGGCCGTATCCTACAGCGCTGACCCCCAAGGTGAAGGTGATGGCAGCCCTACACTTCTTTGCCACCGGTACCTTCCAACATACTGTGGCGTCTGCTGGTGGGATGTCACAGACCATGTTCAGCCGTGTGCTCCGCGATGTTTTGGCGGCAATGTTGCTCTTCCTGAACCGGTACATCTATTTCCCTAGACTGCGACGACTCACTGACGTGAAGAGTGACTTTTATGCCCTGGGGAGGATGCCGCATGTCATGTGGCTCCATTGATGGGACACATGTGGCTTTGGTACCACCACAGGCCCAGGAGCAGGCCTACAGGAACCGCAAGCACTACCACTCGGTCAATGCACTGGTGGTGTGTCTGTGCAGACATGACCCATCACACACGTGTGTGCCCGTTTCCCTGGTTCAGCACACGATGCCTTTGTGATGAGGAGTAGTCGCATCCCCAGGTTGATGGCACAGATGCAGAACCAGCGTGCCTGGCTTGTCGGTGTGTTACTGACTTTGTGCCATTGTGTGTGATCTGATCTGTAGTATTCACGCCCACTTTTCCAAGTCAGCTGATGTGCACTTGTCTGTCCGTAGGTGACTCGGGATACCCCAACATGCCGTGGTTGCTGACACCCCTCAGGAACCCTGTTGACACCTGCCCAGATGCGCTACAATGAGGCACATGGTCGGACCAGGAGAGTGATTGAGCGGACCTTTGGTCTCCTGAAGAGCCGCTTCCGCTGCCTGGACAAGACCGGGGGGTCCCTCCCATATGCCCCTGCGAAAGTGTGCAAGATTATCATCGTCTGCTGCATGCTCCACAACCTGGCAGTGCGGAAGGAGTTGCCTCTCATCCAGGATGACGATGACCAACATCCGCCACCTGTGGAGGATCCTGGCCTGGACCACGATGCCAGTGACGATGATGATGATGATGGTGATGGTGATGTCCGCACACAGCTCATCACCAACTTCTTTAGCTGAATGTGAGTATCCTGAGGTGTCATGTGAATGATGTGAGTTGGCATGATGTGTGGGTGGTTGCTCTGGTGCTGTTGGAGTGTGTCCATGGGCTACTTGACAGGATGTGTGTTGCGATGTGTGGTGACAGGTGGGCTGTACTCCCCAACAGTGTTGACATGCTAACTTGGTTCTGGGTGGGTATCTTGTAACATGTATTGTGCATGAGTTTTGCTGTTCTGTCCTGTACTGCATTGCTTTTGACTGTGTGTCATTTCTGTCCTTCACAGGGTACTTTCAGATTCGTTTGGTCAACTGTGTCCACCGACGACGTGATTGCACATCCAGGCTGGTAGCTGTTGTGTCCCTACAGGTGATGTGCGCCACACCCATGGACTTCCTTCTGTCTACAGTTGTTGACTGTGTGCCCGCTACCAGGTGGGGTTACCTTGCATCTGTAATGGTTACGGCATGTTGCTACTGTGTAATAAACCTGTGCTTCACTTAGTGATGTGCGTTGTCTGTGGTCACACATTTGACTGCCATTTGCTTACTGCACCTGTGGGCTACTTGACTACAACTGGGAATGGGTGTGGTGTCTGTGCATTGCACCGTCTTCCCTGGCAACATCAGTGTAGGCAATGAGTCAGATGGCCTAGGTGTGTATGTGTTGTGTAGCCCTGGTGGTGTGTCTCCTCATATGTGTCACGTTGCCTGTACTCACATGCCTGTGTTGTCCTTGCTGTTGCAGTTCGCATACACTGTGTAATTTTGCAGTTCATCATCCCCATAACAGCACCCACGTTGGAATCACGACAGAGGCAAGTATGGTGTATTAGTGTGTTTATTGTGATAATAGTGCATAGGATGGATTGTGCTGTACATGAATCTTGCAATCCCAAGTTCCTAGATGAATAGAAAGTCCAGGTAGACAGGATCCCCAGTATCGGGGCCACAGTTGTCTGACACATTGTTCCAACTTGTACTCCCCATGCTATGTGTGGGAGTAGTGTTGCCATCAACAGGGTGAACAGTCTGTGCACAAAGGCGAAAATCCAGAACAGGTTCAGGCTTCCTGGGAGTTGCGCTTGGCCATCAGCCTCTCACTTTCCCCTCCTCGGACGACCCCTCTTCTTGGGGGGGGGGCCCTCAGGGTGCAGGCTGCTGCGGTGCAGGGGACTCTCCGCCAGAGTCCTCCTCCCTCCCTGTGGCAGTTGCAGTTTGTTCGGTACCAGATGTTGTTGGCACACAGGGAGGTGTGGACTGGTTGCTGTTCATCTGGCGGAGGCATTGTAAAATGTCCCTGTGCACCGCCGTCATCTCATGTAGTACATCCACACTTGGACTCCACGCGGGTCATGTGGAGTCCACACGTGACATGTGGGAGTCCACACGTGACATGTGTGACTCCACCTTGGGACATGTGGGAGTCCAAGCGGGCATGATGGGCAGCCTGCTGCTGTTTGATGTCTCTGAGGAGCCCCACTACCTGGCTGAGCTCTCCGGTGCTGGACTGGTACGCATCAGCTATGCGTACCAGTTGTGGGTCTTCATGCACACCAGCAACGTCTGCAAGCAGCGACCTCTGTCTCCCACCCCTCCCACCACACCCTGCTGACATGTGGCAGTGTGTGCAGTTGCACGCACAGATAACCCTGGTCCACGCAGGGGTTGGTGGTGGTGGTGGTGTCCATGGCCCCAGGTTGGTCCAGGGTCACTGCGCTGGTGTTGTTCCTTATTCTGTCCATGTCGGCAGGGATGGTATTCGTGGTGACAGTCGTTGGAGGGTGGGTGCAGGGGGTGCAGCTGGTGGACCTGCTGGTGCTGCAGCTGGTGGTCCTGCTGGTGCAGCATGTTGACTTGCACCGGATGTGCCAGGTTGTTCTTCATCGTCCGAGGAGGACGAGAGGCTGTACGACGCCAGTGAGCTCGGCATCCTCTTGAGCCTGGGACTGGGACTCCTCAGCGTCTGCTGCTGTGTCCCTATCATCACCTGTTTTTGGGAGACACAAACAATGTATGTCATGTTTCTGCAGGCATCAGTGGTTGACACACCTGACAGTTGTGACTGTGCCTCGGGGTGCGGGCCTGTACATTGTATTGTCCTAAGTCGTCACAGTCAGGGGTTGATATTGGTGTGGCACATTGTCCTGCATTATTTGGGCATTTCTATGTATTCTCTGGGGTGTGAACATGGTCTGCATTGATTGTGTTTGGTTGACAGCCAGACCTCCTTCCCACCCACCCACCCACCAGTCAGTTATCCCACCATGGAACGTGCTTGCATTGCAGGGAGTGTAAGTTGTCTCTCAGGATGTCAGTCAGTGGTGTCCTGCTGTTTGTTGGTGCACAGTTGGCAGCAGGGCCTTGTGCTCCCCACAGCAGTAGCCAGTGTCAGCCATCTTGTGAGTCCTTCTCCACTCCCTGTGATGTGAGCATGGTTCAGGGTGGTGTTGATGGGCCAGTTGTGAGGCTGAGCAATGTCTGTGACTACGACTCCCATCATGCTATTGCCTCCACCCCCTTCCCAGCATGCCCATGCTTCCTTCCTTTTGACTCTGCTTCCCTGTGGGGTGGGCTGGCTGTGCTGACAGGATGGCTGGGAGTGTTGTCCTGGCAGTTGTTTGGCTAAGAGTCCCAAGAGTGTCCCTGTGCTTCACACAACATAAGCCAGGGTGGTGGTGCTTTGTGGGATCTTGTGTTAGGATGGAGGGCATTGCATTCTACCAGGTGGGTACTGTGGAGTTTGTGTTGGGGGGGGGGTGTGAGGGGAGGTGCTGGTGACTATGGTCAGTGCTGCAAGTCCCCCTTCCCACCCAGCCAGCCAGATATCCCACCATGGAACGTGCTTGCATTGCAGGGAGTGTAAGTTGTCTCTCAGGATGTCAGTCAGTGGTGTCCTGCTGTTTGTTGGTGCACAGTTGGCAGCAGGGCCTTGTGCTCCCCACAGCAGTAGCCAGTGTCAGCCATCTTGTGAGTCCTTCTCCACTCCCTGTGATGTGAGCATGGTTCAGGGTGGTGTTGATGGGCCAGTTGTGGGGCTGAGCAATGTCTCGTGACTACGACTCCCATCATGCTATTGCCTCCACCCCCTTCCCAGCATGCCCATGCTTCCCTTCCTTTTGACTCTGCTTCCCTGTGGGGTGGGCTGGCTGTGCTGACAGGATGGCTGGGAGTGTTGTCCTGGCAGTTGTTTGGCTAAGAGTCCCAAGAGTGTCCCTGTGCTTCACACAACATAACCCAGGGTGGTGGTGCTTTGTGGGATCTTGTGTTGGGATGGAGGGCATTGCATTCTACCAGGTGGGTACTGTGGAGTTTGTGTTGGGGGGGGGGTGTGAGGGGGGTGCTGTGGCTTGGTCAGT
>CAWUFW010031862.1:0-14833 GCA_963921515.1 Calotriton arnoldi | reverse complement strand
CTAAAGCAGAACAGATTCCAAAAATGCTTCTTGGTGCTGGACTATCTTCCCCAGCTCAGACTCTACACAGGGCCGAATACAGAGACAAGAGTTACCAAAATAAGTGTGTCTTAAGAGCTTTGTGAAAGTTAGTGACTCCTAGCGGGTCAAAGCATCACAGGTAGACTGGTCCATAGCTGCGCAAGGTTCATCATCCTCATCTAGCCGTTTCAATCTAGGTTCTCGCAGTTGACATTTAGAGCCTCATCGCAGAGCCCTTTTGGAGACATATATGACCAATCTGTCCCTAAATATATTATGGCCAGAGTCATAGAAAGCGTTGTGTGCACGGCTAAGCCGTCTTATCTTCAGTGTGCTGAGCTAGTGGAAGCCAATAAAGGGCCTAACTTTGACTCATTTGAAAGTTTTGTCATTAGAGCCAGTTCACAGGAAGAGATCTCTGAGATGGGAAGATATAGATCACCACATGCAATGTGAGCATCAAATTGTGGCCAGGAAAACCAAGCCAGTCAACACTGATATATCAACATGAGGATAAGGAGTAATAATGCCAATGTGGCTGGTGGCCATTTCCAGGAACAACCAATTACCATGAACTTACCTTGCACTCCTGTTTAGACATTTCACCGCATAAAACCAGTGAAATTCCCGCTATAGTTAGTTCAGCTAACTATAACTCACCCCCGCAATGCACTGCTGATGACGCCACATATTACACTCACTCATGACATGGTCAGTGACATCACTGATCACATCACTGATGACATCTCAAATGACATCACTGATGACATCATCCATGTGATAACTTCGTGCATCTTCTCACAATCCTAATATAACTTTTTGATACACCCACTTCTAAATAAGCAGACTGCCATTCTCAAAACCATAGACACTCCAACACCAAAAACCACATACCCACTCACTGATTCTGAGGTCTACACACACATCCACTCACTCCACCCGTACAGTCACTCATACTTACGGTCACTCAGTACAGGACTATCATATGCACTCACACACCTATATAGACACTTCACACGCCCGCCACTCATCCATAGGAGGTACTCACACACTCCAGTCAGTCATGCAAATAACTTAATCACACACCCATTTACCTCACCTCTACAGTTATACACACACCAGCTCACTTACTCATACAAATACGAGCACATTCTTACGCTCTTATACGGTCACCGTGATACAAGCACACACTCATCCATACAGCCACTCTCACAATCACACACTCTCACTTATAGCCATTTAAATACCTCCAACACACATATATACTGCCTTTCACATATGCAAAGTTACTTCACACATGCACCACTGAGATATACATTCACTCACTAACACACCCATACACACGCTCACCCACCCATACAGTCCATCACAGATGCACTCTTGAAACCATGCACCCAGTGAATCACCAACTCACATCTATGCACAGAGTCACACACACCCCACCCACACAAACAGTCAGGCACCCATACAGATACCAGACAACCAATCAATAACTCATATAGACTTTAGCTACTCACAAACCCATGCAGCCACTTACACACCAACAGACAGACGGATACAGACATTCACACAGTTTAGTCACTAACCCATGCATTCACTAAGATACGTTTAATCACTCACTTATAGACTCAGTCACGCACCTACTAAATCATCCATTCAGACACTTATACACCCACTCATTCTTCAATACGCCTTTCCCTATATATATTAAACATATTTAAACTTTACAGAAACACACAGTCACTGGATGATGTCATCAGATGTCATCAGTGATGTCATTTGAGATGTCATCAGTGATGTCATCAGTGATGTCACTGACCATGTCATGAGTGATGTAATATGTGACGTCATCAGCAGTGCATTGCGGGGCGCGAGTTATAGTTAGCTGAACCAACTATAACGGGGGAATTTCACTGGTATTGTACTAGTGAAATGTCCAATTAACTATAACTTTCCCTAAAACCTATGGTTTTTCAGCGAATTTCAAAGGTTTTTTAAATGCTAATTTCTAACTATAACGTGCCTGAAACCTATGGTTTTTTTCAGTGAATTTCAAAGGTTTTTTAAATGCTAATTTCTAACTATAACGTGCCTGAAACCTATGGTTTTTAAGTGAATTTCAAAGGTTTTTTAAATGCTAGTTTCTAACTATGCCTACAGAGGTAGGACATGTGAAGAAAGAAGAAAAAACGCACAGAAAAAAGCAAAAGAAATGCAGAAAGAAGCAACAGAAGTCCACAAAGACTAAGAAAAGTGCAGGAAGAAGCAAGACATGTGCAGAAAGAACCAACAGAGGAGCAGAAATAGGCCTTGTTGCAAAATCATCCTGTGCCCACAACTTTTTCAGACGGGTACTGGTGGTAACTGACTCTGAGTAACTAGGCCTAGAGCCAGTGCTATGCTAAAAGATACTTAGAATACAGTGAAAACACCTACATACACTAGGGAACACTATGCGTTGGGGTACCCCTGTGATTAGCATGACCTCCTCTGTAAGGCCCTAGTACATAATAGGGCAGGGGATTAAAACCACCTCTTAAAACGCGCCACGGGCGCGGTTGCACAGTGGTGAAAGGGAGGGGGGGCCTGAGGTGACATGTGTGCAAACACGCCCTGTGGCCGCTTTAAGCTGGGAGACTAAGTCCCTTGAATCGTGAGGGTCCCTGGGGTCCAAATAGCCCACTGGTACCTCCAGTAAGCGCCACAGAGCTGCGTTGCAGAGAGGTGTAAAAGGGGCGTGGCCTGGACCACCTCTCTGCAACGCAGGCCTGTGGCGCTTACTGGAGGTACCTGGTGGCCTAGTTGGCCCCCAGGGCCCCCAGGGCCCTCAGGATTGAAGGGTATTAATTCCCCAACTTAAAACGCGCCACAGGGCGTGTTTGCACACATGTCACCTCAGGCCCCGCCCTCCCTTCACCACCGTGCAAAGCACATGGCGCGTTTTGGGTTGGGGATAAAGTCCCTTGAATCCTGAGGGTCCCTGGGGCCCAACTAGCCCACGCATGTGCCTCCAGTAAGTGCTGCAGAGCTGCGTTGCAGAGAGGTGTAAAGGGGCGTGGCCTGGACCACCTCTCTGCAACGCAGGCCTGTGGCGCTTACTGGAGATACCTGGTGGGCTATTTGGCCCCCAGGGGCCCTCAGGATTGAAGGGACTTAATTCCCCAACTTAAAACGCGCCACAGGGCGTGTTTGCACACATTTCAGCTCAGGCCCCGCCCCTCCCTCACCACTGTGCAACCGCGCGCGTGGCGCGTTTTGGGTTGGGGGATAAGTCCCCTTGAATCCTGAGGGTCGATGGGTTCAACTAGCCCACGAGGTGCCTCCAGTAAGCGCCACAGAGCTGCGTTGCAGAGAGGTGTAAAAAGGGGCATGGCCTGGACCACCTCTCTGCAACGCAGGCCTGTGGCGCTTACTGGAGATACCTGGTGGGCTAGTTGGCCCCCAGGGGCCCTCAGGATTGAAGGGGACTTAATTCCCAACTTAAAACGCGCCACAGGGCGTGTTTGCACACATGTCACCTCAGGCCCCGCCCTCCCTTCACCACTGTGCAAACGCGCCCGTGGCGTTTTAAGTTGGGATTAAGTCCCCTGAATCCAGAGGGTCCCTGGGGTCCAACTAGCCCACCAGGTACCTCCAGTAAGCCCCACAGAGTTGCGCTGCAGAGAGGTGTAAAAGGGGTGTGGCCTCCTGAACACCTCTCTGCAACGCAGCTCTGGCGCATACTGGAGGTTCCTGCGGGCTAGTTGGCCCCCAGGGACCCCCAGTATTCAAGGGGAATTAGTTCCCCATCTTACAACGCGCCAGGGGCGCGTCTGCAGAGTGCTGCAGGGAGGGGGGCAGGTCCTCCGGCGCAATGCCGGTCTTTTAAAAAAAAAAAAAAATTAAGAAGGGGGGCTGTGTGGCCCCCTTCCTTTCCTATTTTATTGGCCCTGGGGACCCCATCCCCCAGGGCCTGACCCTATTTTTTTTTTTTATTTAAAAAAATTGGAAGGCGGCCGAATGGCCACCCTCCCGAGGCCATATTCGGCCCCGGGACCCCATCCCCGGGGCATGGCCAGTTTTTAAAAATTAAATTATTGGAGGGGGCTGCGTGGGCCCCCTCCTCAGGCCATTTATGGCCCCGGGACCCCATCCCCCGGGGCTGGCCTTTCCGTGTATTTAAAAAAAAAAATTATAATGGGGAGGGGAGCCGCGCGGCCCCCTCCGTGCCACTTCTGGCCCCGGACCCCATCCCCCGCGGCCTGGCCTCTCGTTGGGGACCGTGGGGAGCCCCAATGCCCCCACGGTCCCGCCGGCTCCCCGCGTCCTGCGAGAGCCGGCACGCCACTCCATGGGAGCTGCTGACATGCAGCTCCCGTGTGGAGCAATTCTTGCTTTGCTTCATTGAGCGGAGAGCAGGTTTCCTGCTCTCGCTTATGAGCAAAGCAGCTTGCTACGACAGGGCGGGAGCCGCGAGGCCCGCCCTGTCATTGCAAACAGCAGTGTCCCGGGGTGGGCACCCCGGGACACTGCAGGAGCCGGCCCTGGGGGGGTGGCGGTCCCCAGGGCCATCACAGGCTCCCGGAGGGGGGCCGCGCGGCCCCCCCTCCCAACATCTGCACCAACCTGCGAGGTGGTGGTCCTCGGGCCTCGTGGGTCCGTAACGGACCCCCAAATTTGCATAGTTAGTGCCCCGGGAGGTGGCGGGTCCCAGGCGCGTGGGGGCTCCGAACCCCCCCCCACTCAGGTAGTTTAAAAAATAAAAAAACAAGCCCGGGGAGTGGCGGTCCCGGGCTGTCGGGGGGCCATGTGCCCCCCGCAAACGTATGTAAGAAAGCCCCGGGGGTGGCGGTCCCCGAGGCTTGGGGGCCGCGGAGGCCCCCCACCCATTTAAAATACAAGCCCGGGGGGTGGCGGTCCCCGGGCTGCGGGGGGCCATAGGCCCCCGCAAACATTTAGAAAAGCCCCGGGGGTGGCGGTCCTCCGGGGCTGCGGGGGCCTCCCTGGGCCCCCGCTATTAAATTACGCATGCCCCGGGACTTTGCCCACCCGGGCTAAATACACGAGCGCGGAAGCCCGCGCTTCGTTTTTTTTGGGAGGGTTTTTGCGGCCGGATTCGCGGATCCGGCGCGCATTTTGCCGATTTTGTTTTTACAAAAAATGCTTTTTGAGCCCTGGAGGTCCTTGTGGGACCCCCTGAGCAGGCCTAGGGGGTCAGGGTGTTCCTACCCTGCCCCTTTTCTTTTTTTTGCGCGTTTCTTTTTTCTCTTTTCTTGTGACTCGGTTCTAACGAGTCACAAGATGGCTGCCAACACTTCCTGGTTTGGAGTGTTGACAGCCAATTAGCATGAAGCTACGTGGTCGGGAGGGTGCGCGGATCCACTGCGGCCATAGATATCGAAACTTTTATTTTTGATTTTCTCAGCAACTACTGAACGGATTTACACCATTTTTAAAAAGGTGCTTTCTGATCCAAGTACCACCTTTTTGCCAAATTTGGTGTAATTCCGTTCAGCAGTTTTGGCTGTAGCCTTGCATAAAGTTTCCTATGGGAAATTGCTTTTTTGACTCTTATTTTTTTAATTTCTCTCGCAAGACTACTGAACGGATTTACACCATTTAAAAAAGGTCGCTTTCTGAACCAAGCGCTACTTTTGCCAAATTTGGAGTAATTCCGTTCAGCAGTTCGGGCTGTAGCCGTGTCTAAAATTTCTTATGGGAATTAACATGGAGAAAACACGCTTTGGGACCCCCTTTTTCTCGGCCCCCGCTTGATGAATCACCGAAACTTGCAAGATCGGAGCGGGCCATAAGTTTTGGAAAATTTCGCGAAGATTCGTCAACCTGGCGCCAAAGTTATTGGGAAAAGAATGTTTCGAATTTCCTATAGATAATAGGTCCTAACTATAACTATCTACTGGCGACCGTAGTAGATAACATATATATATATATATATTTATTCTTCCATTCCACTAGGAAAAGAAAAGTACTGACAAACGCGTTTCAGCCACCTGGCCTTCGTCTGTGTCAGTAGGCGTCATGGCATCGAGCCTTTAACAGTAATTCACTTCTTTAGATTTCACTAAATCATCAAAATAGTAGAAGGACCAAAATTCAACCATATATGCAGAAACCAATGTCGGCCATCTTAGACTGTCTCAGTTTTTGTCGTTTTCCTATTTACAAGTGGAAAGATTTGTAGCTCATGTAAATAAATACATTTAGTTAAGGACAGAATATTTACCATAATTCCATATTGTCCCTAATTACCGTAAATTTTCAACACAAATCATTCACCATCATTCATATCAATATCGATGGTTGAATTTTTGGTCCTTCTACTATTTTGATGATTTAGTTTGGAGATTTTTCTTTTCCAATAGAAAACGTATATACATATTTTCTTATTTACACGGTCCTTTATTCGAGTGGTGCTCGTTCATTTCGTGAGGTGTGATTATTGATTTATACGTAGATTCCTTGATATCCATCTTTTCACCATCGTTCACGGCTAAGTGCCCTTTCCGCGTTTGTTATCACATGAGGATATTTCCTCTGCAAGTGGCTCTTCCAGTTTTCACGTGATGATATCCCTATGGTATTCATGGGTAAGTCCTCATTTTTAGGCCACTCATTGACCTGACAGTGTCCTTCTTTGCTCCATATTGGGTATATGTGATTTTTCATGACCGGCTGAGTGCCGTAGATGGGTTAACAGATGGTATCTCCTCACCTTAGCTGTACACAATCTACAGTTTCTTATTTGTCTTGGTGTATTGTATTCTACATTACGATATTGTGTGGTTGTTTCCGGTTGTTTACTTCATAGAATTAGGTTAATATTTACAGGTGAACATGAAGTTCTTCATCCCCTTTAAGACCAAACGGCTGCTTTTTTTGGAATCTGATTATCAGCCTAGACTCGTTCTGTCTCCGCCTCTCACTGACGGGGACTGTTGCCAGGCCCCAATATTTCATTTGTTGCCAATTGTGGTTTACATGTGTGTGCATGTGTTTGGTCATGGCATAGTTGTTATCGTCATTTTGTATGGCATGGATATGCTAAAGGTTCTTTTCATTAATTGGCACACGCGCTGCCAATGTACCTTTCCCCGCAGTTGCACTCTAACATGTAAACAGCATAGGAACTCTCACAGTTGAATTTCTGGTTAATATGGAAACTTTTGCCTTTGGAGTCAGTGATTTCCTTTATATTTTTCCTCCGATGCGACAAGCTTTGCACTTGTCGCACTTGCTGAATCCTCTTTGGAGTTCTGTTAGCCATGATTTCTGTTATGGTATCGTATAGTGGCTGTGTACTAGTTTGTCTTTAATTGATGGTGCTTTCCTTTACGTGATATTGGGTTGGTTACCTAGGATTTTTTTATGTCATGATCTTTTAAGAGGACATTCCAGTGTTTGTTCATGATTTGCACAATTTCATGATTTTCTTTGTTGTAGGGTCAAAATAAGTCTGATCTCTGGATTCTTTCCCTCTTCGGTTCTTTTATTTGACTCTTTTTAGTCACAAGTGTTTGTTCTCGAGGCACTTGTTCCGCTGTCTTCATACCTGCCATAACGTATGCCGATTTGTATCCTCTTTCTTTAAATTTTTGTAGCCGTTTCCTTTGTTTTGATTTCCAGTTCTCTCTCGTCCAAACAATTACGTTTCATTCTGAGGAATTCACTGTATGGTATGCTTTTGATTAGGGATCTAGGGTGGAAGCTGGAGCCATGCAAGATGCTGTTTGTCGTGGTGTGTTTGCGATAAGTTGTTTGTTTTAATTACGCCTTGGTCCACATACACTTGTATATCAAGAAATTGTATTGTTGTGGTGCTCATGTTGTGCGTAAATTGCAGACCTGTTTCATTATCATTTAGTATATTCACATATTGTGTAAATTCCTCATTAGTGCCGTTCCAGTTGATGAAAAGGTCATCAATGAACCTGAGCCATAGCATGATTTTCTCTGAGTATTGGTTTTTGTCTTCTCCCCAAGCTACCATCTTTTCCCACCATCCCATGGTGATATTTGCGTAGCTTGGGGAAAATGAAACTCCCATGGCGGTTCCGTGCATTTGGCAGTACACTTGTTGGTCAAATATGAAGATGTTATTTTTCAAACATAGTTCCGCCATATCTCTGAACATCTTGGAGTGTTCCATGTATTTTTGATCTCTTTGCCCAAGAAAGTATTCAAGTGCTGTGAGTCCCATCTCATGGTTGATTGACATGTATAGGGAGACAACATCGATGGTGGCTAGGAGATAGCCTTCGTGCCATTTTGTGTTGTTCAGTATTCTCAGGAAGTCACCTGTATCTCGAATGTATGAGTTCAGAGTAGTTACGATGGGTGCTAGAAAATAATCCACATATTCTGATATTGGTTTGTACAAGCTATCACAGCTTGAAATTATTGGTTTCCTGGCAGATTCACTAGGGTTTATGAACTTTCGGGAGAACGCATATGGTGGGAACTGTAAGATTGTCCTTCTTCCAGGAAATTCGCCTCCTCGTTGCTTAGTAGACCCTTTCCGAACCATTCGTCTATTTTGGTGTGCAGATCTAATGTTAACTCATTGGTGGGATCTTGTTGTAATTTCCTATAATTTTCTTGTACATTTAGTTGTTGTAGTGCTTCTTTCTTGTACTGTGTTTTATCCATCAGTACAATGTTGCCACCTTTGTCTGCTGTGGTTTGATTTCAATGTCCTGATTATTCATCAATTCTTGTAGTGAAATTCTTTCAGCTTTCGTTAAATTCTCTTCTCTTTTTGTATGTGTTTTATTTTGAAGCTGTTCCAAATCTGTTGTTAACAATTCGTAGTACAGGTCGATCTTATTTCCAGGAGTCAAGAGTGGACAAAATTTAGACTTTGGTTTGAATGGTGTTTTTCCTTACAATTAGTGTCTAGATCTAATTCCTTCAGAATGTCTGATTCAGGCATATCTTCATCCTTTAGGTTGTGAGCTAGGTCATACATTGTTTTTATGTCAGACGCTTCAGCTATCAATATGCTTGCTGTTTGAGTTGCTTCCTCAGTATTTATACTGGGTGCCATTTGGTTTTTCGCAAAGAATTTGGCTAATTTCAATTTACGAATAAATTTGTATGTGTCTATTTTTATTTCCATAAAGTCATTGTGCTTTTCGGCGCAAAGGTCAAGCCCTTGTTGAGTACTTTATTTTGGTCCTTTGTTAAGGAATATTTAGATAAATTGATGACTAAATTGTTCATCGTTCCTGCTTTCTGTGTAGTGCCTATATCCTCTGTTTGCTGCGTAATGGATATTGATTTGTACTTCCTGAGGCTTCTCCTTGTTTTTCTTCATGTGAACGTTCGGTTGTTTTTCCTCGCCCACGTCCTTGTTTTTGTGCTTGTCCTCTTCCCCTTCCTCTGGTCTTTGGTCTATATATAAGAGTCTTATTTCCTCTAAAAAGACACATTTTTGGTGGTTGTGATTACATTCTCCTTCACTCAATTCTGCATCAGATTCGCTCACTGTTGCGTCTGATTCATTTCCTCTGATTTGTCCTTCTGTTAAGTTGTTTCTTTAGAATTGTAAATCTTTTTGGCGAAGGTAAAGATAGTGCCTGTTTAATAGTCTTTTTTCATCTCGTCTGAACTTTCTTTGTTTCCTTTCCTCTATTTCTTTTTCATATTTGTCCAGTTTTGTTTCCATGTCTTTCCTATATTGGTTACTCTCTTCCTCTTTCTTTAAAGACTGTATCTGGGTTTCAAGATTTTCTATCGTTTTGTGTATTTCATCCAGATCCTTTTTGTCATATTTAATTATGATCTGCATCATATGCCTGGAGCATTGCATATTGTTGCCTCCCCACTCTACCAACATTTCCCGGTTTGGTATCCGGATGGTTAGGTAAAGTAAAGATTTGCACTCTATTTACTTCCAAGTATTTCTGCGTTGTAAGCACTTCCATCCTTTTTTTATCTCCTTTCTTATTGCCTTTTCTAGCTGAAGGAACAGCTGTTTCAGATTGCTTTCCGTTTTCTGATTAGACACATTTTTTTGCTTTTCTTCCACTGTGATATTTCTGTTGCTTGAAAAAAGGTGATTCTGCCTTTAATTGTCTTTTTTATAACTCTCGCCTCCATGATCAGGTTTTATAATTGTTTCAGATTTCAGATATATCCCTCTAAGAAAAAGCTCCTTCCGATCTCCGGGGCCCGTAGACAGGTGGTTCGTTATGCCGGCAGAGCACGTCAGACAGTTTGCATATGTCAAAATCCCAAGTAAGACGCACACTCAGGAAAGATTATACTCAGTAGATTAATTTACTTCCAGTTACGTTTTTCGACTTTGAAAGCGTGTGATCAAGACTTTTCTAAGTCGAAAGCGGGTAGCTGGAAGTAAATTCATCTACTGAGCATAATCTTCCTGAGTAGCGCCTTACTTGGGATTTTGACATATATATATATATAAATATTTTCAGAAGCCTCACGCTGCTGTGCAAAGAAAAACCGCACTCCAGGATTCCAAAGAAAAGAATTTAATGGACTGACACGTTTCGACCTATTCGGTCTTTGTCAGAGTCACTAAATATAATTCACCTCCCGTAATCACTCTTTTCATTCCCCAAGGGACCAGGCGCAGACACCAGGGAGTTTCAAAGCTGTTTATTTTAGTCTTGCTTGTCTGCCAAAAAACACTTTGTCTATGGAAACTAGGTCCTAACTATAACTACCTACTATATATATATACAACCTACTGGCGGTTGCCAGTAGGTAGTGATAGTTAGGACCTAGTTTCCATTGGAAAACGTTTTTGACTTGCCTATATCTTTGGCGATATATGACAAATATTCCCAAAAAAGTGTCAAGTTCGGTCTTGTTTGGGGTGATCCGTCAAGTGGGGGCCGAGAAAAAAGGGGATCGAAAAATGTGTGTTTCCCATGTTAATTCCCATAGGAATTTTAGACACGACTACAGCCCAAACAGGCTTTTGGCAGAAAGCTAGATGTTAGCCCAGAAAGCGACCATTTTGTTATTTGGTGTAAATCCATTCAGTAGTTTTAGAGTTTTTAAAAGAAAACCAAATTTGTATATCTAGAGACACGACCCCTCCGGCTAATCCTCCAGATTTCGTGCAGAGACCTGATTGGCTGCCAACACTTCAACGAGGAAGAGTTGGCAGCCATCTTGGGACTTGGACTCAGCAGTCCCAAGAAAAATATAAGAAATAAAGACAAGGCAGCAGGGTAGGAATACCCTGACCCCCTAGCCCCGGGACCACCCCCTCCCCAGGGCTGGAAATGTAATAGGGAGGGGGGCCGTGTGGACCCCCCACCTGTGTCTTTAGAGCCTCAGAGTCCACCATCTCCACAGGGCTTAAATACAGATATTAGGGGTGGGGCCACGTGGATCCCCAAGACCCCAGGGACCACGACCTCCCTGGGGCCAGAAATAAATATAGAAGTGGAAGGGGGCCCGAGTGCACCCCTCCTGGGCCATATACAGCCCCGGAGACCACCACCTCCCCGGGCCGGCCTGTGAAAAGTAAAGCAGGGAGCCGCACGGCCCCCCTCCTCGACCCACTAATGGCCCTGGGGAGCACCAACCCCAGGGACAGCTCGCTATCTTCCCAAGGTGCCCACACTTGAGAGATAGACAGTTTGCTTCACTTGGCAGGAACTCTGACAGCCCCGCCAAGCAAGAGCAAACATTAACTCCGCTCCCAACAAGCGGGAGCTGTCAAACTGCTCCTGCCAGTTGGAAGCAGAGTTTTGATCTGTTTTCCTATCTGCTGTCAAGCAGGCAGGAAAACAGATGAAGGAACTGCTCCCACAGCCAGGGAGCAGCATTTTTTGCTACTTCCCTATGTGTCGGAGCAATATCGGATCCCGCTGGAGACGGGGAGCTGGCAGGGACCGCAGGGGCATTGAGGCCCACATGGTACACAGGAGCAAGAGGATGGGATCCACTTAATCCCTAACGAGTAGTGCACCAGGAGGCATGTTTAAGAGTGGTGGAGAAAGGGGGCGTGGCCTCTGACCAACTCTCAGCAATCCCGCTGTGTAGGACTTACTGGTGGTAACAGGAGGGGTTCTTGGCCCCAAGGATTCTCACAACCACTGGGCTTCATCCCCCAATAAGTAGTGTGCCCGCGTTTGCAGAGTGGTGGGCAAAGGGGATGGGGCCTCCGATGAGCTCTGAGCAATCCCTGAGGGTGGGACTTACTGGTGGCAACAGCAGGGTTTTTTTGCACCCAAGGGCCCTCAGCATCCAAGGGGACTTCAGGGCACCCAGGAGCAAGAGACTGGGCCCCACTTAAACACCAACAAGTAGTGTGCCATGAGGCATGTTTGCAGAGTATTGGAGAAAGGAAAATGGGCTTCCGATGAGCGTGCAGCAATCTGGCTGTGTAGGACTTACTGGTGGTAGCAGCATGGGGTTCTGGACCCCCAACGACCCTCAACATTCAAGGGGACTTCATCCCCAAACAAGTAGTACACCAGGAGGGTCGTTTGCAGAGTAGTGTAAAAAGGGGGCAAGGCCTCCGACGAGCTCTCAGCAATCCTGCTGTGTGGGACTTACTGGCAGTCACAAGAGAGGTTCTTGGCCCCCAGGGACCCTCAGCAGCCAAGGGGATTTCATCCCTCAACCAGTAGTGCGCCACGAGAGGCGTTTGCAGAGTAGTGTAAAGAGGGCAAGGCCTCCGATGAGCTCTCAGCAATGCTGCTGTGTGGGACTAACTGGTGATAACAGGAGGGGTTCTTGGCTCCCAACGACCCTCAGCAACCAAGCGGACTTCATCCCCCAACCAGTTTTGCACCAGGAGGGGCGTTTGCAGAGTGGTGGGGAAAGGGGTGGGCCTCCGATGAGCTCTCAGCAATCCCGCTGTGTCAGACATACTGACGGTAATAGGAGGGGTTCTTGGACCCCAGCAACCCTCAGCATTCAAGGGGACTTCATCCTCCAACAAATAGTGCGCCAGGAGGGGTGTTTGCAGAATGGTGAAGAAAGAGGGGAGACCTCTGACAAGCTCTGGAACATTCCCGCTGCGTGGAACTTACTGGTGGTACTAGGAGGGGTTCTTGGCCCCCATTGGCCCTCAGCAGCCAAGGAGACTTCATCCTCCAATCAGTAGTGCTCCGGAGGGGCGTTTTCAGAGTCGTTGAGAAAGGGGACGGGGCCTCTAATGAGCTCTCAGCAATCTCGTTGTGTGGGACTTACTGGTTGCAATACGAGGGGTTCTTGGCCCCAAATCAGCCTCAGCATCCAAGGTGACTTCATCCCCCGATCAGTAGTGTGCCAGGAGGCACCGTTTGCAGAGTGGTTGAAAAGGGGGCGGGACCTTCGACAACCCCTCAGCAATCCCGCTGTGTGGGACTTACTGGTGGTAACAGGAGGGATTCTTGCCACCTAACAACCCTCAGCATCCAAGGTGACTTCATCCCCCATTGAGTAAAACACCAGGAGGCATGTTTGCAGAGTGGTTGAGAAAGAGGGTGGGGCCTCCGACGAGCTCTCAGCAATCCCGCTGTGTGGGACATACTGGTGGTAACAATAGGAGTTCTTGGCTCCCAGTGACCCTCAACAGCTAGGAGGACTTCATCACCCAACCAATAGTGCATCAGGAGGCGCGTTTTCAGAGTGGTTGAGAAAGGGGGCTGGCGCTTCTGACGAGTTCTCAGTAATCCTGTTGTGTGGGAATTACTGGTTGTAACAGGAGGAGATCTTAGCCCCCAACGACCCTCAGCATCCAAGGGGACTTCATCCCCCAATGAGTAGTGCACCAGGGGGCGAGTTTGCAGAGTGGTTGTGAAAGGGGCAGGGCCTCCAATGAGCTCTCAGCAATATCACTGTGGGGGACTTACTGGTGGTAATAGAAGGTGTTCTCGGCCCCCAACGACCATCAGCAGCTAAGCGGACTTCATATCCCAACCAGTAGTGCACCAGGAAGGATGTTTGCAGAGTGGTTGAGAAAGGGGACGGGCCTCCGACGAGCTCTCAGTAATCCTGCTGTGTGGGACTTCCTGGTGGTGACAGGAGGAGTTCTTGGCCCCCAACGACCCTCAGCATCCAAGGGGACTTCATCCCCCAATGAGTAGTGCACCAGGGGGCGAGTTTGCAGAGTGGTTGTGAAAGGGGCATGGCCTCCAATGAGCTCTCAGCAATCCCACTGTGGGGGTCTTACTGGTTATAATAGGAGGGGTTCTCAGCCCCTACCGACCCTCAGGAGCTAAGCGTACTTCATTCTCCAACCAGCAGTATGCCACAAAGGGTGTTTGCAGAGTGGTTGAGAAAGGGGGCAGAGCCTCCGATGAGCACTCAGCAATCCTGCTGTGTGTGACTTACTGGTGGTAACAGGAGGGGTTCTTGGCCCCCAATGACCCTCAGCATCCAAGGCGACTTCATCTCCCAACCAGTAGTGCGCCAGGAGGTACGTTTGCAGAGTGGTTGAGAAAGGGGACGGGCCTCCGACAAGCTCTCAGTAATCGCGAGGTGTGGGATTTGCTGGTGGTAACAGGAGGGGTTCTTGGCCCCAACGACCCTCAGCATTCAAGGGGACTTCATCCCCTAATGGGTAGTGCGCCAAGAGGCGAGCTTATAGAGTGGTTGAGAAAGTGGCAGGGACTCCAATGAGCTCTCATCAATCCCACTGTGTGGGACTTACTGGTTGTAACAGGAGGGGTTCTTGGCTCCCAACGTCCCTCAGCAGCCAAGGGGACTTCTTCCCCCAACCAATAGTGCACCAGGTGGGGCATTTTCAGAGTGGTTGAGAAAAGAGGTGGGGCCTCCAATGAGCCCTCAGCAATCCTGCTGTGTGTGACTTACTGGTGGTAACAGGAGGGGTTCTTGGCCCCTA
>CAWUFW010031861.1:0-14833 GCA_963921515.1 Calotriton arnoldi | reverse complement strand
TTTTTAGTTTTTTTGCAGTTTTATGTAGTGCAGACTGGTCAGGAATTGGAGCATTGCATCTTAAAACATGACCCCCTACACTACAAAAACACCACTGCACTACCCTAAACCCTAAAACACTACCCCAGCACGACCCCCTACACTACACAAGCACCACTGCACAATCCTAAACCCTAAAACACTACCCCCAGCATGACCCCCTACACTACACAAACACCACTGCACTACCCTAAACCCTAAAACACTACCCCAACACCACTGCACTAACCTAAATCCTAAAACACTACCCCAGCACGACCCCTACACTACCCAAACACCACTGCACTACCCTAAAACATGACCCCCTACACTACACAAACACCACTGCACTACCCTAAACCCTAAAACACTAACCCCAGCACGACCCCCTACACTACACAAGCACCACTGCACTACCCTAAACCCTAAAACACTGCCCCCAGCACGAACCCCTACACTACACAAACACCACTGCACTACCTTAAACCCTAAAACACTACCCCCAGCATGACCCCCTACACTGCCCGAACACCACTGCACTGCCCTAAACCCTGAAACACATACCCTAGCACGACCCCCTACACTGCCCGAACACCACTGCACTGCCCTAAACCCTGAAACACCACCCCCTTCACGACCCCCTACACTGCCCGAACACCACTGCACTGCCCTAAACCCTGAAACACCACCCCCAGCATGACCCCTACACTGCCCGAACACCACTGCACTGCCCTAAACCCTGAAACACTACCCCCAGCAAGACCTCCTACACTGCCCGAACACCACTGCACTGCCCTAAACCCTGAAACATCACCCCCAGCAAGACCCCCTACACTGCCCGAACACCACTGCCCTAAACCCTGAAACACCACCCCCAGCACGACCCCCTACACTGCCCGAACACCACTGCACTGCCCTAAACCCTGAAACACCACCCCCAGCACGACCCCCTACACTGCCCGAACACCACTGCACTGCCCTAAACCCTGAAACACCACCCCTGCACGACCCCCTACACTGCCCGAACACCACTGCACTGCCCTAAACCCTGAAACACCATCCCCAGCACGACCCCCTACACTGCACGAACACCACTGCACTGCCCTAAACCCTGAAACACTACCCCCAGCAAGACCCCCTACACTGCCCGAACACCACTGCACTGCCCTAAACCCTGAAACACCACCCCCAGCAAGACCCCCTACACTGCCCGAACACCACTGCCCTAAACCCTGAAACACCACCCCTTCAAGACCCCCTACACTGCCCGAACACCACTGCACTGCCCTAAACCCTGAAACACCACCCCTGCACGACCCCCTACACTGCCCGAACACCACTGCACTGCCCTAAACCCTGAAACACCAGCCCCAGCACGACCCCTACACTGCCCGAACACCACTGCACTGCCCTAAACCCTAAAACACCACCCCTGCACGACCCCCTACACTGCCCGAACACCACTGCACTGCCCTAAACCCTGAAACACCACCCCCAGCACGACCCCCTACACTGCCCGAACACCACTGCACTGCCCTAAACCCTGAAACACCACCCCGTGCACGATCCCCTACACTGCCCGAACACTACTGCACTGCCCTAAACCCTGAAACACCACCCCCAGCACAACCCCTACACTGCACGAACACCACTGCACTGCCCTAAACCCCGAAACACTACCCCCAGCAAGACCCCCTACACTGCCCGAACACCACTGCCCTAAACCCTGAAACACCACCCCCAGCAAGACCCCCTACACTGCCCGTACACCACTGCACTGCCCTAAACCCTGAAACACCACCCCCAGCATGACCCCTACACTGCCCGAACACCACTGCACTGCCCTAAACCCTGAAACACCACGCCAGCACGACCCCTACACTGCCTGAACACCACTGCACTGCCCTAAACGATGAAACACCAGCCCCAGCACGACCCCCTACACTGCCCGAACACCACTGCACTGCCCTAAACCCTGAAACACCACCCCCAGCACGACCCCCTACACTGCCCGAACACCACTGCACTGCCCTAAACCCTGAAACACCAGCCCCAGCACAACCCCGTACACTGCCCGAACACCACTGCACTGCCCTAAACCCTGAAACACCAGCCCCAGCACGACCGCCTACACTGCCCGAAAACCATTGCACTGCCCTAAACCCTGAAACACCAGCCCCAGCAAGACCCCCTACACTGCCCGAACACCACTGCACTGCCCTAAACCCTGAAACACCACCCCCAGCAAGACCCCCTACACTGTCCGAACACCACTGCACTAAAGCCTGAAACACCACCCCCAGCAAGACCACCTACACTGGCCGAACACCACTGCACTGCCCTAAACCCTGAAACACCACCCCCTGCACAACCCCCTACACTGCCCGAACACCACTGCACTGCCCTAAACCCTGAAACACCACCCCCTGCACGACCTCCTACACTGCCGGAACACCACTGCACTGCCCTAAACCCTGAAACACCACCCCCAGCACGACCCCCTACACTGCCCAAACACCACTGCACTGCCCTAAACCCTGAAACATCAACCCCAGCAAGACCCCCTACACTGCCTGAACACCACTGCCCTAAACCCTGAAACACCACCCCCTACAATGCACGAACACCACTGCACTGCCCTAAACCCTGAAACACCACCTCCAGCAAAACCCCCTACACTGCCTGAACGCCATTGCTCTGCCCTAAATCCTGAAACACTAGCCCCAGCATGACCCCCTACACTGCCCAAACACCACTGCACTGCCCTAAACCCTGAAACACCACCCCCCAGCACGACCCCCTACACTGCCCGAACACCACTGCACTGCCCTAAACCCTGAAACACCAGCCCCAGCAAGACCCCCTACACTGCCCGAACACCACTGCACTGCCCTAGACTCTGAAACACCAGCCCCAGCAAGACCCCTACACTGCCAGAACACCACTGCACTGCCCTAAACCCTGAAACACCAGCCCCAGCATGACCCCCTACACTGCCCGAACACCACTGCACTGCCCTAAACCCTGAAACACCACCCCCGCATGACCACCTACACTGCCCGAACACCACTGCACTGCCCTAAACCCTGAAACACCAGCCCCAGCACGAACCCCTACACTGCCCGAACACCACTGCACTGCCCTAAACCCTGAAACACCAGCCCCAGCACGACCCCCTACACTGCCCGAACACCACTGTAGTGCCCTAAACCCTGAAACACCAGCCCCAGCACGACCCCCTACACTGCCCGAACACAACTGCACTGCCCTAAACCCTGAAACACCACCCCTGCATGACCCCCTACACTGCCCGAACACCACTGCACTGCCCTAAACCCTGAAACACCACCCCCTGCAGCACCCCTACACTGCCCGAACTCCACTGCACTGCCCTAAACCCTGAAACACCACCCCTGCACCGCCCCCTACACTGCCCGAACACCACTGCACTGCCCTAAACCCTGAAACACCACCCCAGCACGACCCCTTTACTGCTCGAACACCACTGCACTGCCCCAAACCCTGAAACACCACCCCCAGCACGACCCCTACACTGCCCGAACACCACTGCCCTAAACCCTGAAACACCACCCCCTGCACGACCCCCTACACTTCCCGAACACCACTGCACTGCCCTAAACCCTGAAACACCACCCCTACACTGCCCGAACACCACTGCACTGCCCTAAACCCTGAAACACCACCCCCAGCACGACCCCCTACACTGCCCGAACACCACTGCACTGCCCTAAACCCTAAAACACCACCCCCAGCATTACCCCCTACACTGCCCAAACACCACTGTACTGCCCTAAACCCTAGAACACTACCCCCAGCACGACCCCATACACTACCCGAACACCACTGCACTAAACCCTGAAACACCACCCCCTGCACGACCCCCTACACTGCCCGAACACCACTGCACTACCCTAAACCCTGAAACACCACCCCCTACACTGCCCGAACACCACTGCACTGCCCTAAACCGTGAAACACCACCCCAGCACAACCCCCTACACTGCCCGAACACCACTGCACTGCCCTAAACCCTAAAACACCACCCCCAGCATTACCCCCTACACTGCCCAAACACCACTGTACTGCCCTAAACCCTAGAACACTACCCCCAGCATGACCCCCTACACTACCCGAACACGACTGCACTGCCCTAAACCCTCAAACACTCCCCCAGCACGACCCCCTACACTACCCAAACACCACTGCACTGCCCTAAACCCTAAAACACTCCCCCAGCACAACCCCTACACTACCCGAACACCACTGCACTGCCCTAAACCCTAAAACACTCCCCCAGCACGACCCCCTACACTACCCAAACACCACTGCACTGCCCTAAACCCTAAAACACTACCCCCCGCATGACCCCCTACACTACCCAAACACCAATGCACTACCCTAATCCCTAAAACACTACCCCCCGCATGACCCCCTACACTACCCTAAACCCTAAAACACTACCCCCGCATGACTCCCTACACTACCCAAAGACCACTGCACTACCCTAAACCCTAAAACACGACCTCCTACACTACACAAACACCACTGCACTACCCTAAACCCTAAAACACTACCCCCTACACTACACAAACACCACTGCACTACCCTAAACCCTAAAACACTACCCCCAGCAGTACCCCTACACTACCCAAACACCACTGCACTAACCTAAACCCTAAAACACTACCCCCAGCAGTACCCCCTACACTACCCAAACACCACTGCACTACCCTAAATCACTACCCCAGCACGACCCCCTACACTACCCAAACACCACTGCACTACCCTAAACCCTAAAACACTACCCCCAGCACGACCCCCTACACTACCCAAACACCACTGCACTACCCTAAACCCTAAAACACTCCCCCAGCACGACTCCCTACACTACCCAAACACCACTGCACTACCCTAAACCCTAAATCTACCCCCAGCATGACCCCCTACACTACACAAACACCACTGCACTACCCTAAACCCTAAAACACTACCCCCAGCACGACCCTCTTCACTACCTAAACACAACTGCACAATTTGTTACAGGCGTTGCAACGCAGGCCTGTGGTGCTTACTGGAAGTACCTAGTGGGCTAGTTGGGCCCCAGGGACCCTCAGGATTCAAGGTGACCTAATCCCCCAACTTAAAACGCACCACGGGGCGCGTTTGCACAGTGGTGAAGGGAGGGGCAGGGCCTCAGGTGACATGTGCGCAAACACGCCCTGTGGTGCATTTTAAGTTGGGGAATTAATTCCTTTAAATCCTGAGGGACCCTGGGGGCCAACTAGCCCACCAGGTACCTTCAGTAAGCACAACAGAGTTGCGTTGCAGAGAGGTGAAAAAAGGTGCGTGGCCTCGGAACGCCTCTCTGCAACTCAGCTCTGTGGTCCTAACTGTAGGTACCTGGGGGCTAGTTGGGCCCCAGGGACCCTCAGAATTCAAGGGGACTTAATCCTGCAACTTAAAACGCGCCACGGGGTGCGTTTGCACACATGTCACCTCAGGCCCCCCCCTCACCACTGTGCAAACGCGCCCTGTAGCGCGTTTTAAGAGGTAGTTTTAATCCCCCTGCCCTATTATGTACTAGGGACTTGCAGAGGAGGTCATGCTAATCACAGGGGTACCCCAATGCATAGTGTTCCCTAGTGAATGTAGGTGTTTTCACTGTATTCTAAGTGTCTTTTAGCATAGCACTGGCTCTGGTTAGTCAGAGTCAGTTACCACCAGTACCTGTCTGAAAAAGTTGTGGGCACAGGATGATTTTGCAACAAGGCCTCTTTCTGCTCCTCTGTTGGTTCTTTCTGCACATCTTTTGCTTCTTTCTGTGCATTTTTCTTCTTTCTTCACATGTCCTACCTCTGTAGGCATAGTTAGAAACTAGCATTTAAAAAAACCTTTGAAATTCACTTAAAAATCATAGGTTTCAGGCACGTTATAGTTAGAAATTAGCATTTAAAAAACCTTTGAAATTCACTGAAAAACCATAGGTTTCAGACACGTTATAGTTAGAAATTAGCATTTAAAAAACCTTTGAAATTCACTGAAAAAACCATAGGTTTTAGGGACAGTTATAGTTAGTTGGACATTTCACTCGTACAAAACCATAGAAATTCCCCGCTATAGTTAGTTCAGCTAACTATAACTCGCGCCCGCAATGCACTGCTGATGACGTCACATATTACATCACTCATGACATGGTCAGTGACATCACTGATGACATCACTGATGACATCTCAAATTACATCACTGATGACATCATCCATGTGATAATTTCATGCATCTTCTCACACCCTAATATAACTTTTGATACACCCACTCTAAATTACAGACTGCCATTCTCAAAACCATAGACACTCCAACACCAAAAACTACATACCCACTCACTGATTCTTAGGTCTACACACACATCCACTCACTCACCCGTACAGTCACTCATACTTAGTCACTCAGTACAGGACTATCATATGCACTCATACACCTATATAAACACTCACACACCGCCACTCATCCACAGAGGTACTCACACACCTAGTCAGTCATGCAAAAACTTAATCACACACCCATTTACTCACCTATACAGTTATACACACACCAGCTCACTTACTCATACAAATACTAGCACATTCTTACACTCTTATACAATCACTGATACAAGTACACACTCATCCATACAGCCACTCTCACAATCACACACTCTCACTTATAGCCATTTATATACTCCAACACACATATATACTGCCTTTCACATATGTAGTTACTCACACATGTACCACTGAGATATACATTCAATCACTAACATACCCATACACACACTCACCCACCCATACAGTCCATCACAGATGCACTCTTGAAACCATGCACCCAGTGAATCACCAACTCACACATCTATGCACAGAGTCACACACACCCCACCCACACAAACACTCAGGCACCCATACAGATACTCAGACAATCAATCAATAACCGATGTAGACACTCATGTAGCTATTCAGAAAGCCATGCAGCCGCTTACAAACCAACAGACAGACGGATACAGACATTCACACAGTTTAGTCACTAACCCATGCATTCAGTAAGATACATTTAATCACTCACTTGTAGAGTCAGTCACTCACGTACTAAATCATCCATTCAGACACTTATACACCCACTCATTCTTCAATACGCCTTTCCCTATATATATTAAACATATTTAAACTTTACAGAAACACACAGTCACTGGATGATGTCATCAGTGATGTCATTTGAGATGTCATCAGTGCATGGCTCTGTGAGTGGGTGTGTTAATGCCTGCGTAGGTCTGTGAGTAGGTGCATGACTACCTGTGTGGATCTGTAAATGGATGTGAGAGTACCTGTGTGGGTATCTGAGTGGGTCTGAAAGTGATTTTAAAATTGATAATAGAATAGTCATAGATTCTTCCTACCAGTTAGTTGTTTGTGTAATAATTTGTCTATTGAGGATTAAGTACTTTGAGTAGAAATCATCATGCTTGAAATTGGAGGATCTATTATTTAAGGTTGAGAAACAATGTCTTCTAGAATAGTGTCAATCTCAATCCTATAATCAATGTTGTAGGTTTTTTTTTGTTGACCAATAAATTATGTTAATTGCATAGCCACTAGAGTGTCTAATTACCTTTGTAGTAGAAGTGTGTGAGATCTATCAAGATCAAACAATCAGCATACATCAATGTGGAAAATTCATGAACTCCAAGTTATGGAAAAAACGAGCAAGTCGATTTTACGTGCCTTAGTCGATCCGATTGGTACAATGAAAATAATGAAGTGGCCAATATTCAATCTTGTTTTAAATTGTTCTTAAAGGTAAGTGAAAATGAATTAGTTGATCTCAATAGTACATGCACCCAGTTGTTATACTGAAGATTCATTATAGGAGACAACAAATGATTGGGAACGCCCAGGGCTGGAAGTTTATGCCAAAACTAGGGACAGTCCGCAGGATCAAACATACTGCTAAAATCAACAAAATTGACAGATAGTTTCTGTTTTTTTAAAACATATTTCTCACATAGCAATTGAAGACCTACAATGTTGTCCATTGTGACCCATAAGGCAGGGAACCCACTTGCTCAACAGGTAAAATTTGTTTATCATTTACCTAGTTTACTGAGTAGGATTACATTTTAGCATAGACTTTCCCTCTATAATCTAGCAAGGCCATTGGACTGATAATTTGATGGATCAGATCTGTCAGTTTCTTGTACAAGGGGATGATATGGCTGTCTTTCAATAACTCCGGGACAGAATTCTGAAGAATACAATGTGTGAAAAATTGAGTAGTTGAGCCAAATCCAAAGGTGGCATTTTTAATAATGAAACAGGAATAACATCCTACGATCTCTTCCATGAGCACAGGAACTGTTCATAGATTTTATGATGCCAATAGTTCCTTCAATAGTTATTTCATCCTAACTAGATGGAGTGGTCGTATATTTTATTACTTCAAAATTGATTTTGGAGCCCTGATACAAGTCTTTGAAGTAAGTGCACCAGGTATCTTTATCTATAGGTACTGATTTTGTAATTGAATCTTTACTCACTGATTTTGCTAATAAAAGCCATAAATTGTGTAGAATATGCATAATTATAGCTGACTGAAAAGAGTGCCAGAGTTTTGTTTCTTGCTTTTAACTTTTAACCCTTAGGGGCCGATTCCGATCTCGGTCGGAGGCGCACCCAATACCATTCGGTCGGGAAAAAAGCCATGCAAATGCCTGTTTCCCGACCGATCCGCACATCATTCCGAACGAGCAAGTACGATGCGCACAACAGCATAGAATCCGGCCGAGTCGTACTCACCCAATCCAGGTCCTGTTCTCCGACCGAGGCGAATCCGGAAATGCCGAATCGAGTCGCACGGAAGGGAAAATGCAGCCCCGTCCGGCCGGACAAGTACGATGCGCTTTCCGTACGCGCCGAACCCGTCGCTACGTCCGGCACGTCAAAGCTTCCGGGAGAGGCGCACATAAGCTCCAACTCGCGCCACAACACGATCCACGGCTACGAGGCGAACACGCCAGCGACGAGGACGAGGCGAAGCAACGAGAAAGACGAACGAGACGAACCAACCATGAATCCCTTCGTTCCGATCCTACCATTATTCTACATTTACTACCGGAACAGGCACGGACCATGTCATTAGTGATGTAATATGTGACGTCATCAGCAGTGCATTGCGGGGGCGCGAGTTATAGTTAGCTGAACTAACTATAACGGGGGAATTTCTATGGTTTTGTACGAGTGAAATGTCCAACTAACTATAACTGTCCCTAAAACCTATGGTTTTTTCAGTGAATTTCAAAGGTTTTTTAAATGCTAATTTCTAACTATAACGTGTCTGAAACCTATGGTTTTTTCAGTGAATATATACATATAATCTATCTATCTATATATATTTATAAAATTGAGTTCATTTCACCCAAACACAGATTCACCTTATTTTTAAATCCTTTTTGAAAATCTTTCTTAACTCCATGGATCCGTCTCAGATCCGTCTCAGATTCACAAACCAAAAACACACATTCAATACAAAGCAGCGCATTTAGGATTCACTTGTACAGGTTTGTGGGTGGATGTAGGACTGTTGTGTGGATCTGTGAGTGGATGTGTGAGCACCTGTGTGGGTTTGTGAGTGGGTGTGTGAGTGTCTCTTGGATCTATGAATGGGTCTGTTGGTCTGAGAGTGGGTCAGTGAGTGCCTGTGTGGGACTGTTAGTGAGTGTGTGACTGCTTATTTGGATCTGTGACTTGGTCTGTGAGTGCCTGCATAGGTGTTTGTAGGTGAGCAAGTGCCTGTGAAAGTCGGTAAGTGGTTGTGTAAGTAGATGCATGGGTCTTTGAGTGGGTATATGAATGCCTGCATAAGTTTATGAGTGGCTGTTTGAGAACCTGCATGGATCTAAGATTAGGTCTCTGAGTGCTTGTGCACATTTGTGAGTAGATTTTTGAGTGCCTGAATGGATATGTGAGTGTATGTATGAGTGCCTGCATGGCTCTCTCAATGGGTTTGTGAGTGCCTGTGTGATTCTGTGGATAGGTGTTAGAGTGCTTGTATGGTCTATTAGTGGGTGTGTGAGTGTGTCTCTGAGTGGGCATGTGAAAATCTGAGTGGGTCTGTGAGTGGGTGTGTGAGTGTCTGTGTGGGTCTGTGAGTGAGTGTATGAGTTTGTGAGTGAGTCTCTGAGTGGGTGTGTGAGTGTCTGAGTGGGTCTGTGAGTGACTGTATAAGTGTCTGTCTGGGTCTATGAATGGGTGTGTGAGTGGTTTTGTGGGTGTGTGAGTGGTGTTTGAGTTTCTTTGTGACTCTATGAGTGGGTCAGTTAGTGCCTGCGTAGCTCTGTGAGTGGGTATGTGAGTGCCTGTGTGGGCCTGTAAGTTGGTATGTAAGTAGATGCATAGGTCTGTGAGTAGGTATGTGAGTACCTACATGGATATGTGAGTCTCTCTATGAGTGCCTGCATAGGTCTGTGAGTAGATGAGTGGGTCTGTGAGTAGGTATGTGCCTGCGTGTGTGGTACTCTGAGTGGGAGTGAAAGTGCCAGTAAAAACTATGCGTGGGTGTGCGAGTGCTTTTGTTTGTCTGTGAGTAGTTATGGGAGTGCCTCTGTGGGTTTATGAGTGGATGTGTAAGTGAGTGCATGGATCCGTGAATGGGTGTGTGAGTACCTGCATAGGTCTGTGAGTTGATCTGTGAGTACCTGTGTGGGTGTGTGAGTATGACTGTCAGTGCCTGTATAGCTTTCTTAGTAGGTGTCTGAGTGTCTGTGTGGCTCTGTCAGTGGTCTGTAAATGCCTGTGTGGTTCTATCAGTGGGTATGAAAGTGCATGTGTGGGTCTGTGAGTGAGTGTGTGAGTGGTTGTGTAGGTCTGTAGGTTGTTGTGAGTGCCTATGTGGATGTATGAGTGGCTCTCTCAGTGCCTGTATGAGTCTGTGAATGGGTGTATGAGTACCTGCATGGGTCTGTGACTGGATCTGTGAGTGCCTGAGCTGATCTGTGTATGGGTCTGTCACTGCCTGCATAGGTCTGTGAGTAGGTGTGTGAATGGCAGTGTGGATCTGTGAGTGGGTATGAGACTGCCTGTGTGCGCCTGTGAGTGCGTGTGTGAGTGGCTGTGTGGGTCTGTGAGTATGTGGGGATAAGAGTGCCTGAGTGGGGCTGTGAATGGGTGTTTGAGTTCCTCCATGGGTCTGTGAGTGGGTCTATGAGTGGTTGCAAGGGTCTCGGAGTGGCAGTGTGTGACTGTCTGTGTGGGTCTCTGAGTTGAAAGTGACAGTATTGAACTATGAGTGGGTGTGCGAGTGCCTGTGTGGGTCTGTGATTGGGTGTGTTAGTACTTACATGGGTATGTGAGGGGGTTTGTGAGTGCCTGCATTGGTCTGTGAGTGGTTGTGTCAATGCCTGCGTAGGTCTATGAGTGGTTGTGTGAGTGCCTGAGTGGATCTGCGAGTGGGTGAGAGTGTCTGTGTGGGTTTGTGAGTGGGTCTATAAGTGTGATTCAGTTTGTGAGTGGTTGTGTGAGTGTCTGTGTCACCCTTTAAGTGGGTGTGTGAGTATCTTAGTAGGTCTGTGAGTATCTGTGTGGGTCTGTGAGTGGGTGTGTGAGTATCTTTGTGGGTCTGTGAGTAGGTGTCTGAGTGTCTGTATAGGTCTGTGAATGGATGTGTGAGTATCTGTATTGGTCTATGAATGGGTGTTAGGGGTGCCTGAGTGTGTCTGTGAGTAGATATATGCGTGCCTACATGGGTATGTGAGTGGGTCTGTGAGTGCCTGCAAAGGCCTGTGATTAGGTGAGTGAGTGTCTATGTGGGCCCGTGAGTGGCTCTGAGAACCTGCATGGCTCTGTGAGTGGGTGTGTTAATGCCTGCGTAGGTCTGTGAGTAGGTGCATGACTACCTGTGTGGATCTGTAAATGGATGTGAGAGTACCTGTGTGGGTATCTGAGTGGGTCTGAAAGTGATTTTAAAATTGATAATAGAATAGTCATAGATTCTTCCTACCAGTTAGTTGTTTGTGTAATAATTTGTCTATTGAGGATTAAGTACTTTGAGTAGAAATCATCATGCTTGAAATTGGAGGATCTATTATTTAAGGTTGAGAAACAATGTCTTCTAGAATAGTGTCAATCTCAATCCTATAATCAATGTTGTAGGTTTTTTTTTGTTGACCAATAAATTATGTTAATTGCATAGCCACTAGAGTGTCTAATTACCTTTGTAGTAGAAGTGTGTGAGATCTATCAAGATCAAACAATCAGCATACATCAATGTGGAAAATTCATGAACTCCAAGTTATGGAAAAAACGAGCAAGTCGATTTTACGTGCCTTAGTCGATCCGATCGGTACAATGAAAATAATGAAGTGGCCAATATTCAATCTTGTTTTAAATTGTTCTTAAAAGTAAGTGAAAATGAATTAGTTGATCTCAATAGTACATGCACCCAGTTGTTATACTGAAGATTCATTATAGGAGACAACAAATGATTGGGAACGCCCAGGGCTGGAAGTTTATGCCAAAACTAGGGACAGTCCGCAGGATCAAACATACTGCTAAAATCAACAAAATTGACAGATAGTTTCTGTTTTTTTAAAACATATTTCTCACATAGCAATTGAAGACCTACAATGTTGTCCATTGTGACCCATAAGGCAGGGAACCCACTTGCTCAACAGGTAAAATTTGTTTATCATTTACCTAGTTTACTGAGTAGGATTAAATTTTAGCATAGACTTTCCCTCTATAATCTAGCAAGGCCATTGGACTGATAATTTGATGGATCAGATCTGTCAGTTTCTTGTACAAGGGGATGATATGGCTGTCTTTCAATAACTCCGGGACAGAATTCTGAAGAATACAATGTGTGAAAAATTGAGTAGTTGAGCCAAATCCAAAGGTGGCATTTTTAATAATGAAATAGGAATAACATCCTACCATCTCTTCCATGAGCACAGGAACTGTTCATAGATTTTATGATGCCAATAGTTCCTTCAATAGTTATTTCATCCTAACTAGATGGAGTGGTCGTATATTTTATTACTTCAAAATTGATTTTGGAGCCCTGATACAAGTCTTTGAAGTAAGGGCACCAGGTATCTTTATCTATAGGTACTGATTTTGTAATTGAATCTTTACTCACTGATTTTGCTAATAAAAGCCATAAATTGTGTAGAATATGCATAATTATAGCTGACTGAAAAGAGTGCCAGAGTTTTGTTTCTTGCTTTTAACTTTTAACCCTTAGGGGCCGATTCCAATCTCGGTCGGAGGCGCACCCAATACCATTCGGTCGGGAAAAAAGCCATGCGAATGCCTGTTTCCCGACCGATCCGCACATCATTCCGAACGAGCAAGTACGATGCGCACAACAGCATAGAATCCGGCCGAGTCGTACTCACCCAATCCAGGTCCTGTTCTCCGACCGAGGCGAATCCGGAAACGCCGAATCGAGTCGCACGGAAGGGAAAATGCAGCCCCGTCCGGCCGGACAAGTACGATGCGCTTTCCGTACGCGCCGAACCCGTCGCTACGTCCGGCACGTCAAAGCTTCCGGGAGAGGCGCACATAAGCTCCAACTCGCGCCACAACATGATCCACGGCTACGAGGCGAACACGCCAGCAACGAGGACGAGGCGAAGCAACGAGAAAGACGAACGAGACGAACCAACCATGAATCCCTTCGTTCCGATCCTACCATTATTCTACATTTACTACCGGAACAGGCACGGACGCGTATGGCGCAGAAGGTAAGTCAGACACCAACCACAAAAACATACAACACGTACACGACACATCACACACACACAGAGGGATGCAGAATTTACTTACACCAGCAACAGCAGCACCATAGGGGCGGGATGCCCATCACCAATGCCACATATGCACACAGGGGCCTGGATGCGCACCACCACTACCACCCCTACCCAGGGGGGGCTGGATGCCTACCACTACTACCACCCTTACCCAGGGGGGGCTGGATGCCAACCACTACTACCACCCTTAGCCATGGGGGTGCCAGATGCCCACCACTACTACCACCCTTACCCAGGGGGCTGGATGCCTACCACTACTACCACCCTTACCCAGGGGGCTGGATGCCAACCACTACTACCACCCTTAGCCATGGGGGTGCCAGATGCCCACCACTACTACCACCCTTACCCAGGGGGCTGGATGCCTACCACTACTACCACCCTTAGCCAGGGGGGCTGGATGCCTACCACTACTACCACCCTTACCCAGGGGGCTGGATGCCCACCACTACTACCACCCTTACCCAGGGGGGGCTGGATGCCCACCACTACTATCACCCTTAGCCAGGGGGGCTGGATGCCTACCACTACTATCACCCTTAGCCATGGGGGTGCCAGATGCCCACCACTACTACCACCCTTACCCAGGGGGGGCTGGATGCCTACCACTACTACCACCCTTAGCCAGGGGGGCTGGATGCCTACCACTACTACCACCCTTAGCCATGGGGGTGCCAGATGCCCACCACTACTACCACCCTTACCCAGGGGGGGCTGGATGCCTACCACTACTACCACCCTTAGCCAGGGGGGGCTGGATGCCTACCACTACTACCACCCTTACCCAGGGGGGCTGGATGCCAACCACTACTACCACCCTTAGCCATGGGGGTGCCAGATGCCCACCACTACTACCACCCTTACCCAGGGGGCTGGATGCCTACCACCACTACCACCCTTACCCAGGGGGCTGGATGCCAACCACTACTACCACCCTTAGCCATGGGGGTGCCAGATGCCCACCAC
>CAWUFW010031860.1:0-14833 GCA_963921515.1 Calotriton arnoldi | reverse complement strand
AAGTTACGTATTGCTCGACCCCCAGCGACTTTTCAAAATGGCTACCGGAATGCGCGCAGCCATCGTGTAGGGTGCACGACTTCTGTATAATATTTAAAAAAAAAAATGAATATAGTTTTCCTAACTAAAAATTATTCACAATTTTTTTTAAATATATATATATATGTATAAATATTCGAACCAATTCTGAACTCCATATAGATCAGACACCGACACAGGGGAATCATTGCTATTCCATCCTTCTATTTATTTCGAAATTTCCGGTATGACGCGTTTCGGCATACCTGCCTTGTTCACATTGGCAGTCGTCAAAAAACAGAATGCTTTATATAAACAGAGTACTGCGGTCACATGACCCAGTCATTGAATAGCTATGGAAGACAGACTCACATTACTGCTTTAAATTAAAAATATATACTTTCTCCTTACCAATGTTTTTCCATTTGTTTTTTTTAAAACAAACATAACCACAATTGCATCATTGTCATTAGTACAAAAATTATGATAATAGCAACATCATATCTGTTGATTAAATACTTTAGACAATAACGTCTCAATGCAATGCTCATTTCTCATTACAAGATGAGGCACTATTATTCAGAACAATGTGTATAATGTATATGTATAAATATATAGAAAATAAAAAAACATAGGATTGAGGTACATTAGACTTACAAATTTTCATTTAAAAACCTTTGAAATTCACTGAAAAACCATAGGTTTTAGGCACGTTATAGTTAGAAATTAGCATTTAAAAACCATAGAAATTCACTGAAAAACCATAGGTTTCAGGCACGTTATAGTTAGAAATTAGCATTTAAAAACCATAGAAATTCACTGAAAAACCATAGGTTTCAGGAACGTTATAGTTAGTTGGACATTTCACGCGCACAAAACCATAGAAATTCCGGCGTTATAGTTAGTTCAGCTAACTATAACTCGCGCCCCGCAATGCACTGCTGATGACGTCACATATTACATCATTCATGACATGGTCAGTGACATCACTGATGACATCTCAAATGACATCACTGATGACATCACTGATGACATCATCCACGTGAAAATCTGATGCACCTCCTCACACATGAATATAACCTTTGATACACCCACTCTAAAATACAGACTAACATTTTCGAAAAAATAGACACATCAATACCAGTTACTAAATACGCACTGACTGATTCCTAGGTCTACACACACATCCACTTATTCACCCATACAGTCACTCATACATGCAGTCACTCATCAATACAACACTATCATATGTACTCATACACCTATACAGACACTCACACACTGCCACATATCCAGAGTTACTCACACACCTAGTCAGTCATGCAAAGAATCAATCATACTTCCATTTACTCACCTATACAGTTATACAGACACCACCTCACTTATTCATACAGATACTAACACATAATTACTCTCTTATAGAATCACTGATACAAATACGCACTCATCCATGCAGCCACTCTCACAATTACTGACTCTCACATATAGTTATTTATATACACCATCACTAACATATACTGCCTTTTCCATATGTAGTTACTTGCACATGTGCCACTGAGACATCCATTCACTCACCAACACACCCATACACACACTCACCCACCCATACAGCTGTTTCCACATGCACTCTTGAACCCATACACCCAGTGAATCAACCACTCACACATCTATGCACAGAGTCACACACCTCCCACCCACCTACACACACTCAGGCAGCCATACAAATACTCAGGCAAGCAATCAATAACCCATATAGACACTCATGCAGCTACTCACCAACCCATGCAGCAGCTTACACAACAACAGACAGACTGATACAGACTTTCACACAGTTTAGTCACTAACCCATGCATTCAGTAAGACACATTTAATCACTCATTTATACAGTCAGTCACGTACCTACAAATCCTCCATACAGACACTTATACACCCACTCATTCTTCAATACAGCTTGGCATATATATAAAACAAATTTAAACTTTACAGAAACACACAGTCACTGGATGATGTCATCAGTGATGTCATCAGTGATGTCACTGACCATGTCATGAACGATGTAATATGTGACGTCATCAGCAGTGCATTATGGGGCGCAAGTTATAGTTAGTTGAACTAACTATAACGCCGGAATTTCTATGGTTTTGTACGAGTGAAATGTCCAACTAACTATAACGTTCCTGAAACCTATGGTTTTTTTCAGTGAATTTCTATGGTTTTTTAAATGCTAATTTCTAACTATAACCTGCCTGAAACCTATGGTTTTTTCAGTGAATATATATATACATATTATCTACTGGCGGTCGCCAGTAGATAGTTATAGTTAGGACCTATTTTCCATAGGAAATCCGCGACATTCTATTTGAAATAACTCTTGCGTCGGTTGACGAATCTTCGCGAAATTTTCAAACTTTATGGCCCGCTCCGGTCCGCTCCTACCCTGAAAGTCTCAGGGTGATTCATCAAGCAAGGGCCGAGAAAAAAGGGGGTCCCAAAACGTGTTTTCTCCATTCATTTTCCCATAGGAAACTTTAGACACGGTTACAGCTCCGAACTGCTGGAACGGAATTACACCAAATTTGGCAAAGAGGTAGTTCTTGGTTCAGAAAGAACCCTTTTGTTAAATGGTGTAAATCCGCTCTGTAGTTCCTGAGAAAATCAAAAGTTAAGTCACATATATATCTATGGCCGAGTAGGGTCCGCGTACCCTCCCGACCACGAGCTGCATGCTAATTGGTTGTCAAGTGGCTGTCAACACTCCAAATCAGGAAGTGTTGGCAGTTATTTTGTCCTCGGTAGAACCGAGGGACAGAAACAAGTGCGCAAAGCGCAAAAAGGGGGCAGGGTAGAAACACCCTGACCCCTAGGTCTGCCCAGGGGTCCCACAAGGACCCCCTGGGCAGAAAGCATTTTTTAAAATCGGCAGGATGCGCTCAGGGTGCGCGGATCCTGCCGATTAGAAAAAACCCAGAAGAAACAAGTGTGCAAACGCACAAAGGGGGCAGGTAGAAACACCCTGACCTCCTAGGCCTGCTCAGGGGTCCCACAAGGACCCCTGGGCAGAAAAAGCATTTGTAAAATCGGCGGGATGCGCTCAGGGTGCGCGGATCCCGCCGAGAAAACAAAACGAAGCGCGATCTCCCGCGCTCGTTGTTAATTGCCCCCGGGTGGGCCAAGTCCTGGGGGCATGCAGGGGTTTCTTTTAATATGTGGGGGCCTCTATGTCTCCCAAAGCCCCAGGGACCATCACCCCCCGGGGCTTAAAAAATAATGGTGCAGGAGGGCTCTTGCCCTCCCGCTGCCCCGGGGACCGCCACCTCCCGGGGCTTCTTTTTTAAATGTTTGAACCCTCACATGCCCCGGGACCGCCACCTCCCTGGGGCACTAAGAAATTTAAAATGGGGGTCCGTTTTGGACTCTCCGAAGCCCCGGGGACCACCACCTCCCCGGGCTTTCTAAATGTGGAGAGGGGGCCGCGCCGCCCCTCTTGGAGCCTGTGGTGGCCCTGGGGACCGCCACCCCCAGGGCCAGCTCCTGCAGTGTCCCGGGTGCCTACCCTCGGGACACTGCTGTTTGTAATGACAGGACGGGTGCCTCGCGGCTCCCGTCCTGTCATTGCAAATCTTGCTTTGGATATTAGCGAGAGCAGGAAACCTGCTCTTGCTTCCAATATCCAAGCAATTGCTTTTCCACATGGGGAGCAGCATCTTAGCTGCTCCCCATGTGGAAAGCAATGCCCGCTCCCGTAGGACACGGGGAGCCGGCGGGACTGTGGGGGTTTGGGGACCCCCCACAGTCCCCAATGAGAGGCCAGGCCCCGGGGATGGGGTCCCCGGGCCATAGTGGCCAGGAGGGGGGCCACGCAGCCCCCTCCCCTAAAAAAATAAGAAAAAAAAATATTTAAAGGCCGGCCCCGGGGGATGGGGTCCCCGGGCCTTAAATGGTCTGAGGAGGGGGCCACGCAGCCCCCTCCACATTTTTAATTTAAAAAAGAGGGCTTGCCCCGGGGATGGGGTCCCCGGGCCAATACAGGCCCAGGGAAGGGGGCCACGCGCCCCTTCCCCGTTTTTTTAAATTTTATTAAAAAAAAATCTCAGGCCCCGGGGATGGGGTCCCCGGGGCAAAAAGTGGCTGAGGGAAGGGGGCCATGCAGCCCCCTCCCAATCAAAAAAAAAGACCGGCATCGTGCCGGAGGCCCCGCCCTCCCTGCAGCACTCTGCAAACGCACCCCTGGCGCGTTTTGAGAAGGGGAAGTAATTCCCCTTGAATACTGGGGGTCCCTGGGGCAAACTAGCCCACCAGGAACCTCCAGTATGCGCCAGGGGCTGCATTGCAGAGAGGTGTACAAAGGCCACGCCCCTTTTACACCTCTCTGCAACGCAGCTCTGTGGCGCTTTTGGAAGTACATGGTGGGCTAGTTGGACTCCAGGGACCCTCAGGATTCAAGGGGACTTAATCCCCCAACTTAAAAAGCGCCACGGGCGCGTTTGCACAGTGGTGAAGGGAGGGGGCGGGGCTTCAGGTGACATGTGTGCAAACAGGCCCCGTGGCGTGTTTTAAGATGGGGAATTAAATCCCCTTCAATCCTGAGGGTCCCTGGGGGCCTACTAGCCAAACAGCTATGTCCAGAAAGCGCCACAGAGCTGCGTTGCAGAGAGGTGTAAAAAGGGGTGTGGCCTCTGTACACGTCTCTGCAACGCAGCCCCCTGGCGCATACTGGAGGTTCCTGGTGGGCTAGTTGGCCCCCAGGGACCCTCATGATTCAAGGGGACTTAATCCCCAACTTAAAACGCGCCACCGGGCGCGTTTGCACAGATGTCACCTCAGGCCCCGCCCCCTCACTTCACCATTGTGCAAATATTCCTCTAAAATCAGCCGAAATACGAATTCCGATTTACTCACCTGTTATCAGGAGAGACCTCAGTGCTGCATCTTTCAGCCCAGTACTGGTCCTGAAAAGTATTTCTAACCGTACTTACCAGTAACTTGAATTTCCTTCCATAGGCTAACATTGACTGGTTTCACTTGGAAATTCTTCTAAGTGTGCAGATTTGGAACTTTATAATATTCCTCTAAAATCAGCCGAAATACGGATTCCGATTTACTCACCTGTTATCAGGAGAGACCTCAGTGCTGCATCTTTCAGCCCAGTACTGATCCTGAAAAGTAATTTTAACCGTACTTACCAGCAACTTGAATTTCCTTCCATAGGCTAACATTGACTGGTTTCACTTGGAAATTCTTCTAAGTGTGGAGTTTTGGAACTTTATAATATTCCTCTAAAATCAACCGAACTACGAATTCCGATTTACTCACCTGTTATCAGGAGAGAACCCAGTGCTGCATCTTTTAGCCCAGCACTGACCCTGAAAAGTAATTCTAACCGTACTTACCAGTAACTTATATTTCCTTCCTTAGGAATCCATTGTCTGGTTTTCAGCAGAAAAGTTTCAAAGTGTCGATTTTCACAAATTACAAATATTCCTTAAAAATCGCCTGTATGACTTAAACGCATTCTTTCAACTGTTTACAGGAGATGCACCAGTGCTGGATCCAGGATCCAACACTGAGTAAGAAAAAGTAACGATAACACTACTTACCTGCTAAGTGAATTTCCTCCCATAGGATAACATTGGTGATTCTATGTGAAAAAGGTTCTAAGTGTCAACTTTTAAAATACAATAATATTCCTTAAAAATCACTACTGTAACCAAAACGCTTTTACTCAACTGTTTACAGGAGATGTCCCAGGACTGAATCTAGGATCCAGTCCTGTGGTTAGAAAAGTAATCCATAAAGTAACTAATTGCATTTAACTAGAAATTCACATTGAGGTCAATGTTGCATTGTGTTTGAAATTGTGTTGCCCATTGCAACAACTGTAACTACTGTACTTAAAACTCTATTGCCTATTTGCAAACTATTTAAACTAAAGTAATTCATTCTGAGAAAGTATATTTTGTAATGTAATGTATAATGTAATTACAATGTAATTTAATAAATAAAATATCTAAAAATAAATAGTTTTAAAAAATGTAGTAAATCAGTATCAAAAAATAAATATAACAATTAATACATTTAAAAATTGTCATTTACAAAACCTTTGAAATTCACTGAAAAACCATAGGTTTTAGGGGCGTTATAGTTAGAAATTAGCATTTAAAAACCTTTGAAATTCACTGAAAAACCATAGGTTTCAGGCACGTTATAGTTAGAAATTAGCATTTAAAAACCTTTGAAATTCACAGAAAAACCATAGGTTTCAGACACGTTATAGTTAGAAATTAGCATTTAAAAACCTTTGAAATTCACTGAAAAAACCATAGGTTTTAGGGACAGTTATAGTTAGTTGGACATTTCACTCGTACAAAACCCGTGAAATTCCCCCGTTATAGTTAGTTCAGCTAACTATAACTCGCGCCCCGCAATGCACTGCTGATGACGTCACATATTACATCACTCATGACATGGTCGGTGACATCACTGATGACATCACTGATGACATCTCAAATGACATCACTGATGACATCACTGATGACATCATCCACGTGATAATCTGATGCACCTCCTCACACCCTAATATAACCTTTGATACACCCACTCTAAATTACAGACTGCCATTCGCAAAACCATAGACACTCCAACACCAATAACTACATATCCACTCACTGATTCTTAGGTCTACACACACACATCCACTCACTCACCCGTACAGTCACTCATACTTATGGTCACTCAGTACAGGACTATCATATGCACTCTTACTCCTATATAGACACTCAAACACCGCCACTCATCCATAGAGGTACTAACACACCTAGTCAGTCATGCAAATAATTAAACACACTGCCATTTACTCACCTATACAGTTATACACACACCAGCTCACTTAATCATACAAATACTAGCACATTGTTACGCTCTTATACAATCACTGATACAAGCACACACTCATCCATACAGCCACTATCACAATCACTCACTCTCGCTTATAGCTATTTATATACTCCAACACACATATATACTGCCTTTCACATATGTAGTTAGTCACACATGTACCACTGGGACATACATTCACTCACTAACACACTCTTACACACACTTACCCACTCATACAGTCTATCACAGATGCACTCTTGAAACCATCCACCCAGTGAATCACCCACTCACACATCTATGCACAGAGTCGCACACACCCCTCCCACACAAACACTCAGGCACCCATACAGATACTCAGACAACCATTCAATAACTCATATAGACACTCATGTAGCTATTCACAAACACATGCAACCACTTACACAGCAACAGACAGACAGATACAGACATTCACCCAGTTTAGTTACTAACCCATGCATTCAGTAAGATACTTACCCACTCATACAGTCTATCACAGATGCACTCTTGAAACCATCCACCCAGTGAATCACCCACTCACACATCTATGCACAGAGTCGCACACACCCCTCCCACACAAACACTCAGGCACCCATACAGATACTCAGACAACCATTCAATAACTCATATAGACACTCATGTAGCTATTCACAAACACATGCAACCACTTACACAGCAACAGACAGACAGATACAGACATTCACCCAGTTTAGTTACTAACCCATGCATTCAGTAAGATACGTTAAATCACTGACTTATAGAGTCAGTCACGCACCTACTAAATCATCCATACAGACACTTATACACCCACTCATTCTTCAATACGTCTTTTCCTATATATATTAAAAATATTTAAACTTTACAGAAACACAGTCACTGCATGATGTCATCAGTGATGTCATTTGAGATGTCGTCAGTGATGTCATCAGTGATGTCACTGACCATGTCATGAGTGATGTAATATGTGACATCATCAGCAGTGCATTGCGGGGGCGCGAGTTATAGTTAGCTGAACTAACTATAACGGGGGAATTTCACAGGTTTTGTACGAGTGAAATGTCCAACTAACTATAACTGTCCCTAAAACCTATGGTTTTTTTCAGTAAATTTCAAAGGTTTTTTAAATGCTAATTTCTAACTATAACGTGTCTGAAACCTATGGTTTTTTCTGTGAATATATATATATATATTACCTACTGGCAGTCACCAGTAGGTAGTTATAGTTAGGACCTTGTTTCTATTCAAAAAGCAGTTTTTCTTTTGCCAATATCTTTGGCGCCGTTTGACGAATCTTTGCAAAACTTTCCAAACTAATGGTTCACTCAGGTCAGCTCTTATCTTGAAAGTTTCGGGGTGATTCATCAAGTGAGGTCTTAGAAAAAAGGGGGTCCCTAAACGTGTTTTCCCCATGTTCATTTCCATAGGAACTTTAGACACGGATACAGCTCGAACTGTTGAACGGAATTACACCAAATTTGGCAAAAAGGTAGATCTTGGTCCAGAAAGTGACCTTTTTTTAAATGGTGTAAATTCGTTCAGTAGTTACTGAGAAATTCAAAAAATAAAAATGTATATATCTGAGTACCGAGGAGGAGTCGCGACTCCTCCCGAGCACAAGCTGACTTCTGATTGGCTGCCAACACTCCAAAGCAGAATGTGTTGGCAGCCATCTTGTGACTCGGTAACCGAGTCACAAGAAAAAGGGAAAGAAAAGGGAAAAATGAAGCAAAGGGGGCTGGGTAGAAACACCCTGACCCCCTAGGCCTGCTCAGGGGGTACCACAAGGACCCCCAGGGACAAAAAAAGCATTTTTATTTTTAAAAAATCGCCAGAATTCGCGCTGGGTGCGCGAATCCAGCCGAGAAAAAAAAAAAGCCTGCGTTCTGTTTTCCTTTAGCCCCCGGGTGGGCCAGGTCCCGGGGGCAATGTATAATTATATAGCAGGCGCCCCTGCAGCCCCGGGGACTGCCACCTCCCCAGGGCTTAGTTAATTATATGCGGGGGCACGTGGCCCCCCTGCAGCCCTGGAGACCACCACCTCCCCGGGGCTTTTCATTGAAAATGCGTGGGGGGTTCCTTTGCCCCCCCACACTGCCCCGGGGACCGCCACCTCCCCGGGGCATTGTTATTTTAAGGCGGGGGCCTCGTGGGCCCCCCCAAGTTCAGGGACCACCACCTCCCCAGGGCTGCAAGATTGAAATGCGGGAGCACGCGGCCCCCCTCCAGCCCTGGGGACCACCACCTCCCCGGGGCAACCCCTAAAATCAAGTGTGGGGGCTCCAGCCCCCCACACTGCCCCGGGGACCACCATCTCCCCGGGCTTTAGCAGTTGGGAGGGGACCGCGCGGCCCCCCTCCTGGAGCCCTCGATGGCCCTGGGGACCGCCACCCCCCAGGGCTGGCTCCTGCAATGTCCCGGGGTGCCCACCCCCGGGACATTGCCGTTTGCTATGGCAGGGTGGGAGCACGGCTCCCGCCCTGTCATAGAAAACTCCTGCTTTGCTTCGTTGAAGCAAGAGCAGAAAACCTGCTCTCGCTTCAACGAAGCAAAGCAGAATTGCTTTTGGCCAAGGGGAGCTGCATGTTAGCAGCTCCCCTTGCCCAAAAGCAATGCCGGCTCCCGCAGGAGGTGGGGAGCTGGCAGGGACCATGGGGGCTCCCCCCACAGTCCCCAACGTTGAGGGCCGGCACGGGGGATGGGGTCCCCGTGGCCAGCTGTGGCCCAGGGAAGGTGGGCCATGCGGCCCCCCTCCCTGGAAAATTCTTTTTTTTTTTTTGTTTTTAAACATAGGAATGCCGGTCCCGGGGATGGGGTCCCCAGGGCCATAATTGGCCTTAGGAGGGGGGCCACGCAGCCCGCCTCCCAAAAAATATGCAGGCTGGGCATGCCCCGGGGATGGGGTCGCGGGGGCCAGTAGTGGCCTTAGGAGGGAGGACCAGGCGGCCCCCCTCCATATTTTTTTTTTATAAAAAAAATTGGCATGCCCAGGGGGATGGGGTCCCCGGGGAGAATACCGAATAATGGAAGTAGGGCGTTTTTTGTTTTTTTTCTATTTTGGAGTCGGGACTCCGACGCGGCTCTCAGCACGGCCCCCGTGTAACGTTGTGTTGGATTCGCGAATTCACCTTAAATAAATGATTTAGTAGTATATAAGTTAGAAGGTAGTGTTGTATTTGTGAAGTTGTTTTGAAGAGGTACTGTCATTGAACTTAATGACAAGATTAGAATTGATAGATTTGATAAAAATATATAATATTAAAAAATAATAGTTAAACTTGAAAAGTGTATTGTGTTGTAGTACATTGAATTCATGCTTTTGTAGATTCGCGTCGGGTGCGTGAATCCACAAAAAAATCTAAAAAAAAATATATGTGAAAAAAAATAATTATATTCACTACTATGTTATAGGGTGGCTCTAAAAAGAGCCCTTGTGTTCATTATGAGTTTGTTGTAGCTACATGTAAGTGCAGATGCAGAGCTTTAGGTTGTTGAGAAAGACTCTGTTTCCTTGATCTATGAAGTGTACTCCATCACTTCTGTAGATGTCATCCATATCAAAACATATATTGTTATTGTAGATGGACCCCATTCTATGATCTCTTAGGTATGCAAAAAGAGCTTTATTTACATTTTTCCTAGCTTTTTCAATCGGTGGACAGAATTGATTTGACCACTTCCATTTCTGTCCTTGGCATATATTAGAGTAAACAAAGACAGTTTGAGGTAAAAGCAACATCAATTGTGCAAAGGTGTCCTTCATGAGCATTTCCAGACCTACCCCAGTCAATGTGCCTAGGTCATTGCCACCACAGTGCACAATCATGAGGTCAAGGGGTTGGACATGCAAAAAGGATTTAACCCCTTTGGTGCTCATGACGAGCTGGACTCGTCATGGCACACAGTGGGCGTGTGCTCATGACGAGTTCAGCTCGTCATGGCACCCACCCACGGGGAAGCGCTAGCGCTCCCGTGGGACGCCGATCTGGGATTTTTACCGGGGAAGGCAGGGAAGCCCTTCCCCTGCCTCCCCGTACATGTCATCAATGACGCCAGCGCGCGAGGCGCGCTGACATCATTGAGGGTTTCCCTTTCTTCCCCGATGCGCTGGAAGCCATTTGCTTTCAGCGCGTCGTGGAAGAAAGAGGTGAGTTTTGGCTCTGGGGAGGGGGATTCAAACAAAGAGGCATCGGGAAAGGAAAGGGTTTTCCTTTCCCCCGATGCCTCTTATGCATTCCTGCTGCACGATCGTGTGATCATGCAGCAGGAATGCCCACTAGACCCAGGGATTTTTCTGTTTTTGTTTAAAGGGACACGTTTTCAGTGTTTGGGGGGAGCGTCCCATTAGGCAAGGGTCGCTCCCCTTATGGGGGTAATTATTTTGGCTTTGTCTTCCCCCCTGGGGGGGCAGATTTCGCAAAATTGTTTAAAAAAACGGCCCACTGGACCACCAGGGAGTATTTTGTGGGGAGTGGCCCCTTGGGCAAGGGTCACTCCCCTTTGGGGGCTATGTTTTTGGCTGTCTGCCCCCATGGGGGGGGGCAGATTTCGCCTTTTTTTAATCTAGGGCCCACTAGGCCACCAGGGATTTATTTGTGGAGAGTGACCCCTTGGGCAAGGGTCGCTCTCCTTTGGGGGCAATATTTGTGGCTGTGTCTGCCCCCCATGGGGCCAGATCGCCATGTTTTTTTTAAAATTAGGCCCACTAAACCACCAGGGATTTGTTTGTGGGGAGTGGCCCCTTGGGCAAGGGTCGCTCCCCTTTGGGGAGCATTAATTTGGCCGTTTCTGCCCCCCTGGGTGGGCAGATCGGGTGATTTTTTTTTTGTATGGCCACTAGGCAACCAGGGATTTATTTGTGGGGAGTGGCCCCTTGAACAAGGGTCGCTCCCCCTTGGGGGCATTGTTTGTGGCTGTCTGCCCCCATGAAGGGGCAGATTTTGCTATTTTTTTTAATATTGGGCCCTCTAGACCACCAGGGATTTATTTGTGGAGAGTGACCCCTTGGTCAAGGGTCGCTCTCCTTTGGGGGCAATGTTTGTGGCTGTGTCTGGTGGGCAGCTCTCGCCATGTTTTTTAAAATTGGGCCCACTAGACCACCAGGGATTTGTTTGTGGGGTGTGGCCCCTTAGGCAAGGGTTGCTCCCCTTGGGGTGCATTAATTTGGCCGTTTCTGCCACCCTGAGGGGCAGATCGGCTGATTTGTTTTTTTTGTAGGGCCACTAGGCCACCAGGGTTTTTTTTTTATGTTGGGGAGTGGCCCCTTGGACAAAGGTTGTTCCCCTTTATGGGAGGATGATTGTGGCCATTTCTGCCCTCTTTGGGTGGTAGAATAGCAGTATGTTTTAGGCCCATCTGCCCTCAAGGGGGCAGAAGCCACTAGACACCAGGGTTTTTTAAATTTTTGTGTTGGGGAGTGGCCTCAAGGGCAAGGGTTGCTCCCTTTTACGGGGGTGAATATTTTATTTATACTCTTAGGCCCACCTACCCCTTAGCTTGGCTGGTGGATTGTGTGTGGACTGGCGCATTATTTGCATATGTGATTGTAATGTTTTTTTCTCCTTTTTATTCTAGTGTAAAGCTTTTGATTCCTGTTTGCGGTTTCGACAGTGATTGTTCTGCAGTTTTGCGTAGTTGCATTTTTTTGGTAAGAAAACATTTTTGTTGTATTTACTCCAAATAAGTATTATTGTCATGTATGAATGAATTTTTTTGTAAGTGGTGTCATAATGGCAGCATATTTAGTTAGTGTTTTTTGAGCATGAAATTCTTTGCGATGTGTTTTGCATTGTCTTATGTGTAATTTTCTTTTCTTTCTTTTTTAGTGGGATATTGTTGATCCATACTGTGTCTGTGCAGAGTAGGTGGTGTTGAGTTTAGCTGCTTCTGGCAAGTGAGTGGTATCGTTTTGGAGTATATAGGTATTTCTGATAAAGGTGCATTTTGTTTATTACTTATTTTACAAAGTGTTTGTTGTTGTTGACTTGTTTGACAAGTTACCTTTATTGGTATGCATTATGGCTAGCTGTAGAATGACTGCTCAGCAGGTGGTTGGTATGCTTCTTGAATCTTCCTCTGAGCAGGATTATGAGATTGACAGTGCGTCTGAGGGAGAGGAGGGAGGGGAAGATTCAGGCAGTGAGTTTTCTCTCCACATGGAATCATCGGATGATGTCGGTACTCTCAGTGCAGATGAAGCTACTCTTGGTGTGGATGAAGCTACTCTCAGTGCGGATGAAGTGCCTGTTTTAGAGGAGGATACTGCTGTGCCGATAGTGCAAGAGGCATCTGGATTGCAGCCTGAGGCTGCTAGGCTTCCTACTGGAAGTGCTGGACTCTGGGTTGATCCAAACATGGTGCAGCCGGTGTTGCCTGCCTTCAGTGGTAATGCAGGGTGTAGAGTGGATTGTGAACATTTTTTGCCTATACAGTTTTTTCAGTTGTTTATGGATGATGTATTTTTGGGTGAGATTGTTGAGCAGACTAATTTGTATGCTGAATAGTTTTTGAGGGACAACAGTGCCAGACTTAGGCCCCACTCTAGAGCTACCCGGTGGACTCCCACAAATCTGGAAGAGATGAAGAAGTTTTTGGGTTATGTCTTTCTTGATGGGTTTGATAAGGAAGCCTTCCATGGCTTCATATTGGTCTACCAGTCCCTTGATGGCAACGGCCATATTTCCTGCAGTTATGACTCGTGATTGGTATTTACTTTTGCTACGGATGCTGCATTTTGTTGATAATTCTTTGGCGTTGCCATGAGATCACCCTGACTGTGACCGTCTTTTTAAGAATCGGCCTGTTCTTGATCACTTTGTAGATCGATTTTCAGAGATCTATACTCCAGGGAAAGAAATATCTATTGATAAATCTTTGGTCTTGCTCAAGGGCCGTTTGGTTTTTAGGCAGTACATCTCTAGCAAGAGGGCACGCTATGGAATTAAGCTGTATATGTTGTCTGAGAGTAGGACAGGATATGTTCTTAATTTCCGTGTGTACACTGGTAGGGATTCCACTATTGTACCCCTGGTTGTCCGTCCACTTTTGGAGTTTCAGAGAAAATTGTGTGGGATCTTGCTAGGAGGACTGTTTAACAGAGGCCACCATTTGTACCTTGATAACTCCTACACTGCTGTGCAATTGTTTAAGGAATTGTTCAAAGTGGACACTTTTGCTTGTGGTACAATCCGCTCTAACCGTAAAGGTTATCCAAAAGAGCTTGTTTGCAAAAAACTTCAGAGGGGACAGTGCAGTTCCTTGCGTAGTGATGAACTACTAGCTGTGAAATTTGTGGACAGGAGGGATGTGTACATGCTGACTACCATCCATGATGAGAGTACTTCACCTGTGGCTGTTTGGGGTCAGATTGCTGAAGTGCGCAAACCTGTGTGCATTTTAGACTAAAATAAGCACATGGGTGATGTTGATAGAGTAGATCAGAGGTTGGAACCTTACACTGCTATTCGTAAGGCTTACGTTTGGTATAAGAAGTTGGCCATCCATCTCTTCAATTTAGCAACTTTCAATGCTTTTGTTGTGTTCAAGGAGTGTTCTCCTGCGTCAAAGTTGACTTTTGTTCAGTTTCAGCAGTCTGTGATAGGCAGCCTTGTTGTTGTGGAACAGGCAAGTGTTCCTAGAGTTGGAGTGGTGGAGGATGTGGCTTGATTGAAAGATCGCCACTTTCCTGATTACATTTCTCCCACATCCTCAAAAGACTTTCCCACTAGGAGATGTAGAGTCTGTTGGCGAAGAGGTGCGTGGAAGGAGACTCGTATCTACTGCCCCGAGTGTCCTTCTAACCCTGGGCTGTGTGTGCCTGCTTGTTTTAGAGCGTACCACACACAAAATAATTTTTGGGAGCATCCATGAGTGGTAAAGTGCTTCACACCGCCATTACACCGGCACCACCGGCAACGCGAAACAG
>CAWUFW010031859.1:0-14834 GCA_963921515.1 Calotriton arnoldi | reverse complement strand
GGACGGAGGACAAGCCGTACGACCGACACGCATACAAAACCGAGCCGAAGCAACACAATACACCGCGACCGACGCGTACGCAGCATACAAAACTGCACAAACACAGCGTGAACGAAACGGAAAACACCGTACGAGACCAATGCACGGTCCGACTCGGTCACAAGAACGTTTCCAACATACACAAACAGCACAAAGGAAAAATCAACCAAAAAAAGGCCAAACAAGCAATTACCAAGCCAATAAATACTGGGGGGGGTGGGGACAGAGAACAAAGACACACCAACAACTCCACCTATATAAAGGACACAAATCACTACCATGAGCCTTTGCAAATGCCATTCCACTGCCAGCACCCAAGAGAAAGCAACCACACACCCACAGCTCATCCCTCACACAAGCCACACACCAGCAGCACACCAACAAATACCTACCTCACATACACCCAGCACAACACACACCCACACACCCTCACCTGCACACCAACACACACAGCACCCACTATCACCACCCATCACCATGCCCCCCAAGAAGAATCCCAAGTTCCTAGATAGTGAATTGGAAGTCATGGTAGACGAGATCCTCAGGGTGGAGCCACAGCTGTTTGGCACTCTGGTCCAACAGACCCCCATGTCGCAGAAAACCAAGATGTGGGAGAGGATCATCAACAGGGTGAACGCCCAATCACCATGTCGGCGCACAAAGACCGACATCCAGAACAGGTGGTATGACGTGCGCAGGAGGGTCCGGGAGCTGCTCAAGAAAGACTACCACCTGAGCCAATACACCGGCAGTGGCCCTCCTGCCAAGCCAGTATACCTCAGGCCCTGGGAGGAGAAGGTGCGGGCCATCCTTCCGCCAGTGAGCGTATATGGACTAGAGGACATCCCAGAGCCTGGTGAGTACACAACAAATGTACACAATAAACTGCCACAAAACACACACATCACTGTCAAGGGGAGAGTCAAACCATGCACTCATAGCAATTACACAGCAACTAGAACAGAATCATCCCAAAATGTGTATGTCAGTCAGATAAACACAACACATGCCATCAAAAAAGTCACATCCAACTGTGCCAACACATGTACAAACACAACCACAACTACAGCTAGGCAGTGGCACAAATAGAACTAACACACACATCCACACATGTAGCCACCACAACAACACCAACACACAGTGAAGACCACTCAAAGGAAGGAATTCTGTGTATGCTGGCCAAGTCAGTGTAGCCAATAGCATCATGGGAGTCGCAGTCACACATATTGCCCCCCCACAACTGTCCCATCAACACCACCCTGAACCATGCTCACATCACAGGGAGTGGAGAAGGACTCACAAGATGGCTGACACTGGCTACTGCTGTGGGGAGCACAAGGCCCTGCTGCCAACTGTGCACCAACAAACAGCAGGACACCACTGACTGACATCCTGAGAGACAACTTACACTCCCTGCAATGCAAGCACGTTCCATGGTGGGATATCCGGCTGGCTGGGTGGGAAGGGGGACTTGCAGCACTGACCATAGTCACCAGCACCTCCCCTCACCCCCCCCCCCCAACACAAACTCCACAGTACCCACCTGGTAGAATGCAATGCCCTCCATCCTAACACAAGATCCCACAAAGCACCACCACCCTGGGTTATGTTGTGTGAAGCACAGGGACACTCTTGGGACTCTTAGCCAAACAACTGCCAGGACAACACTCCCAGCCATCCTGTCAGCACAGCCAGCCCACCCCACAGGGAAGCAGAGTCAAAAGGAAGGAAGCATGGGCATGCTGGGAAGGGGGTGGAGGCAATAGCATGATGGGAGTCGTAGTCACAGCTCTACATCCCCCACCACATGGCCCAGCAAGCTCACACTCACGCATGCACATCCCACAGAGAGTAGAAAGGCCCATCAAAGATGTCTGACACTGTTGCTGTGTCGTGGGGAGCACAAGGGCATGCTGGGAACTGCACATCAACCAACAGCAGGACACCACTGACTGACATCCTGAGAGACAACTTCCACTCCCTGCAATGCAAGCACGTTCCATGGTGGGATATCCGGCTGGCTGGGTGGGAAGGGGGACTTGCAGCACTGACCATAGTCACCAGCACCTCCCCTCACACCCCCCCCCCAACACAAACTCCACAGTACCCACCTGGTAGAATGCAATGCCCTCCATCCTAACACAAGATCCCACAAAGCACCACCACCCTGGGTTATGTTGTGTGAAGCACAGGGACACTCTTGGGACTCTTAGCCAAACAACTGCCAGGACAACACTCCCAGCCATCCTGTCAGCACAGCCAGCCCACCCCACAGGGAAGCAGAGTCAAAAGGAAGGAAGCATGGGCATGCTGGGAAGGGGGTGGAGGCAATAGCATGATGGGAGTCGTAGTCACAGACATTGCTCAGCCTCACAACTGGCCCATCAACACCACCCTGAACCATGCTCACATCACAGGGAGTGGAGAAGGACTCACAAGATGGCTGACACTGGCTACTGCTGCGGGGAGCACAAGGCCCTGCTGCCAACTGTGCACCAACAAACAGCAGGACACCTCTGACTGACATCCTGAGAGACAACTTACACTCCCTGCAATGCAAGCACGTTCCATGGTGGGATAACTGACTGGGTGGGTGGGTGGGTGGGAAGGAGGTCTGGCTGTCAACCAAACACAATCAATGCAGACCATGTTCACACCCCAGAGAATACATAGAAATGCCCAAATAATGCAGGACAATGTGCCACACCAATATCAACCCCTGACTGTGACGACTTAGGACAATACAATGTACAGGCCCGCACCCCGAGGCACAGTCACAACTGTCAGGTGTGTCAACCACTGATGCCTGCAGAAACATGACATACATTGTTTGTGTCTCCCAAAAACAGGTGATGATAGGGACACAGCAGCAGACGCTGAGGAGTCCCAGTCCCAGGCTCAAGAGGATGCCGAGCTCACTGGCGTCGTACAGCCTCTGTCCTCCTCGGACGATGAAGAACAACCTGGCACATCCGGTGCAAGTCAACATGCTGCACCAGCAGGACCACCAGCTGCAGCACCAGCAGGTCCACCAGCTGCACCCCCTGCACCCACCCCTCCAACGACTGTCACCACGAATACCATCCCTGCCGACATGGACAGAATAAGGAACAACACCAGCGCAGTGACCCTGGACCAACCTGGGGCCATGGACACCACCACCACCACCAACCCCCAAGGTGGACCAGGGTTATCTGTGCGTGCAACTGCACACACTGCACATGTCAGCAGGGGTGGTGGGAGGGGTGGGAGACAGAGGTCGCTGCTTGCAGACGTTGCTGGTGTGCATGAAGACCCACAACTGGTACGCATAGCTGATGCGTACCAGTCCAGCACCGGAGAGCTCAGCCAGGTAGTGGGGCTCCTCAGAGACATCAAACAGCAGCAGGCTGCCCATCATGCCCGCTTGGACTCCCACATGTCCCATGTGGAGTCACACATGTCACGTGTGGACTCCCACATGTCACGTGTGGACTCCCACATGACCCGCGTGGAGTCCAAGTGGGATGTACTACATGAGATGACGGCGGTGCACAGGGACATTTTACAATGCCTCCGCCAGATGAACAGCAACCAGTCCACACCTCCCTGTGTGCCAACAACATCTGGTACCGAACAAACTGCAACTGCCACAGGGAGGAGGAGGACTCTGGCGGAGAGTCCCCTGCACCGCAGCAGCCTGCACTTGAGGGCCCCCCCCAAGAAGAGGGGTCGTCCGAGGAGGGGAAAGTGAGAGGCTGATGGCCAAGCGCAACTCCCAGGAAGCCTGAACCTGTTCTGGATTTTCGCCTTTGTGCACAGACTGTTCACCCTGTTGATGGCAACACTACTCCCACACATTGCATGGGGAGTACAAGTTGGAACAATGTGTCAGACAACTGTGGCCCCGATACTGGGGATCCTGTCTACCTGGACTTTCTATTCATCTAGGAACTTGGGATTGCAAGATTCATGTACAGCACAATCCATCCTATGCACTATTATCACAGATGTATCACAATAAACACAATAATACACCATACTTGCCTCTGTCGTGATTCCAACGTGGGTACTGTTATGGGGATGATGAACAACAAAATTACACTGTGTATGCGAACTGCAACAGCAAGGACAACACAGGCATGTGAGTACAGGCAACGTGACACATATGAGGGAGACACACCACCAGGGCTACACAACACATACACACCTAGGCCATCTGACTCATTGCCTACACTGATGTTGCCAGGGAAGACGGTGCAATGCACAGACACCACACCCATTCCCAGTTGTAGTCAAGTAGCCCACAGGTGCAGTAAGCAAATGGCAGTCAAATGTGTGACCACAGACAACGCACATCACTAAGTGAAGCACAGGTTTATTACACAGTAGCAACATGCCGTAACCACTACAGATGCAAGGTAACCCCACCTGGTAGCGGGCACACAGTCAACAACTGTAGACAGAAGGAAGTCCATGGGTGTGGCGCACATCACCTGTAGGGACACAACAGCTACCAGCCTGGATGTGCAATCACGTTGTCGGTGGACACAGTTGACCAAACGAATCTGAAAGTACCCTGTGAAGGACAGAAATGACACACAGTCAAAAGCAATGGAGTACAGGACAGAACAGCAAAACTCATGCACAATACATGTTACAAGATACCCACCCAGAACCAAGTTAGCATGTCAACACTGTTGGGGAGTACAGCCCACCTGTCACCACACATCGCAACACACATCCAGTCAAGTAGCCCATGGACACACTCCAACAGCACCAGAGCACCACCCACACATCATGCCAACTCACATCATTCACATGACACCTCAGGATACTCACATTCAGCTAAAGAAGTTGGTGATGAGCTGTGTGCGGACATCACCATCACCATCATCATCATCATCGTCACTGGCATCGTGGTCCAGGCCAGGATCCTCCACAGGTGGCGGATGTTGGTCATCGTCATCCTGGATGAGAGGCAACTCCTTCCGCACTGCCAGGTTGTGGAGCATGCAGCAGACGATGATAATCTTGCACACTTTCGCAGGGGCATATGGGAGGGACCCTCCGGTCTTGTCCAGGCAGCGGAAGCGGCTCTTCAGGAGACCAAAGGTCCGCTCAATCACTCTCCTGGTCCGACCATGTGCCTCATTGTAGCGCATCTGGGCAGGTGTCACAGGGTTCCTGAGGGGTGTCAGCAACCACGGCATGTTGGGGTATCCCGAGTCACCTACGGACAGACAAGTGCACATCAGCTGACTTGGAAAAGTGGGCGGAATACTACAGATCAGATCACACACAATGGCACAAAGTCAGTACACACCGACAAGCCAGGCACGCTGGTTCTGCATCTGTGCCATCAACCTGGGGATGCGACTACTCCTCATCACAAAGGCATCGTGTGCTGAACCAGGGAAACGGGCACACACGTGTGTGATGGTCATGTCTGCAAGACACACCACCAGTGCATTGACCGAGTGGTAGTGCTTGCGGTTCCTGTAGGCCTGCTCCTGGGCCTGTGGTGGTACCAAAGCCACATGTGTCCCATCAATGGAGCCAATGACATGCGGCATCCTCCCCAGGGCATAAAAGTCACTCTTCACGTCAGTGAGTCGTCGCAGTCTAGGGAAATAGATGTACCGGTTCAGGAAGAGCAACATTGCCGCCAAGAAATCGCGGAGCACACGGCTGAACATGGTCTGTGACATCCCACCAGCAGACGCCACAGTATGTTGGAAGGTACCGGTGGCAAAGAAGTGTAGGGCTGCCATCACCTTCACCTTGGGGGTCAGCGCTGTAGGATACGGCCGGCCAGGCTGCAAATGTGGGGACAACTGCACTGCCAAATCCTCAATCAGCTGCCTGGTGAAGCGGTACCGTCGGATGCTGTCCCGTTCCACCATCGTTGCCAGGTCTGGGAATGGCCGATGGACAGCAGGAGCCCTGCAGTGCAGAGGAGAAGTAAGCAAGATCGTCAGTCACCCCACATATGCGGCATTGAACACACTCAAGATCCCAACATACATCATCATGAGGCACAACTACATGAAGTGTGCAGTACCGGAACGACATGTATGGTACATACATGGCCAACATCTGTCAACACGGTCCTACAGGTGGCATCAATTTGTCCCAGGTTGGCCCATTGGATATCATGATGCTGTGTCACAGTCACCCCCCAGTGACATGTGAGGACAGATGTGCCCCAGGCACCACAGCTCAACGACAGGCACATTCCCAGGGACCCTGTAATGCCACATGGACACTGGCATCACCTGGAGTATCATGTGTACACCACAACAAAACAAACATGACCCCCACAGGTAGTGGCCACACTTGCCATGGCAGGAGAGCCATGGACGTCTGTGACACACACGCACAACATCAGAGTCCATGCACACACAACGTGGATGTGGAGACTGTCTCCCATTGTGCACATGAAATCAGAGACATTGTAAACACTACATGCACAAAGACTGTGGAGGGCCATCACTATTGTGCCACTGGGACACCCTGGCTCAAACATACCGTCCCACATGGGACTCACGGGGTATGTGACATGACATACACAAACACCACTGTGAAATGTGACCATGGCACATGCACAGATATGAACAGTTGCACATCACAGTGGTCACGTACACGTAACACCCAGGATCCTGTCCCCATTAACACGTGCACAGCCTGGGGGTGGCTGCCCACAGGTGACACCCACAGGACAACATGTACACCAACATACACACAATAGGAAATGCAGCCTTACATGCCTTATGATAAGGTTTGGACAGGCTGTCGTGATGTAGGTGTGCCCCTCACTCCCTGGGAGCTATCTGTGGCTGGCATATGTCCATCTGAGACAGGCATGCTGACATATGCCAGTCACATGTACAGTGATGCGTTGAACAGCAATGGACCGATCGGTGCCTCCGGCCGGCCCATTGCTTTCAATGTGTGCGGGTACGCGTTGTACCCCTGTGCGCGTTGTACTGCAATGGACCGATCGGTGCCTCCGGCCGGCCCATTGCATTCAATGTGTGCGGGTACGCGTTGTACCCCTGTGCGCGTTGTACTGCAATGGACCGATCGGTGCCTCCGGCCGGCCCATTGCATTCAATGTGTGCGGGTACGCGTTGTACCCCTGTGCGCGTTGTACTGCAATGGACCGATCGGTGCCTCCGGCCGGCCCATTGCATTCAATGTGTGCGGGTACGCGTTGTACCCCTGTGCGCGTTGTACTGCAATGGACCGATCGGTGCCTCCGGCCGGCCCATTGCATTCAATGTGTGCGGGTACGCGTTGTACCCCTGTGCGCGTTGAACTGCAATGGACCGATCGGTGCCTCCGGCCGGCCCATTGCATTCAATGTGTGCGGGTACGCGTTGTACCCCTGTGCGCGTTGTACCTCAATGGACCGATCGGTGCGCACCCATTGACAATGGGCTTGCCTGGCAACGGACGCGTTTTCGAATATTCGAACGAGTCGGTTGCTGGAAAATCAGTTGGTCACCCACAACAATGTTGCAAAATCATGTATGTCATGAAGTTGAAATTTTGAAGGATGCTGTGGGCGTGTTTTGGTGCTGCTATTCCATGGATTGGCCAGATTCAGAAGATGCAAACGACTTGGACCTATCACTTTGGACACAAGGGACAGTATCTGCCTCTCCAGCACATATATATTGCTGCATGTTCCCCTGAGAGCCCACTTGCCTGCACTACATGCTCCAGGACGACATCTGCCACTGCACTGCTGCTGTCTCTGCCCCTCTGGACCCTGCAATGGCACGTACTGTGGAGAGAGCCCCAGCCTTCAGCCTTGAAGAGAACCAGGCCCTGCTGGACAGCCTACTTCCACAGTACAGCAAGCTGTATGGGACACCAGGGGAGCAGGTGAGTGTTCTGTGCACTGCCTTTCTGAATGTGCATTTTGTCTGACTAGCAAGGCTGAGAGTCAGCACACCACTGGCTAGCAGGCTCACTGAGTAGTTGTCACCCCCCATAGTGTGTAGTGACTTGCACTGGACAGGTATGGTGCAGTGACAGTGCTTCTGAACAGGGTTTTACTCCCCATGCTATGATACCATGTAGTGACTTCTGGAAAACTGTCCATGGGCAGCCGTGCACTGCCTGGGTACACCATGTGCCCCTGTGATTGCGACATGTATATGCAACTGTGTCATGCACGGATATGTTGCATGTGTAGTAATGGCCTTATCACTTTGTCATCCTGACAGGCTTCTGCCCATCGGAAGCATGAGATATGGAAGGACATCGTCCGGGCTGTCCGGTCCGTGGGGGTCTACAAGCGCCGGATCCGCAACTGCCAAAAGAGGTGGCAGGACCTTCGGGGCTGGACCCGGAGGATTGCACGGGTCCAGCTGAAGCTGTCGCCTCCTCGCAGGAGGGGCGGAACACGGACCCTGACCCCCACATGCTCAGGATCCTGGCGGTGGTCTTTCCAGACCTGGATGGGCAGCTGAAGGCCAGAGAGCAGCAAGGAGGGGTGAGTCAAAGACTGCACTGTGTACTCTGTCTAACATGTTATGTGCCCTCCTCGGGCCAGGTTGAACTGCCACAGTACAGCAGTCATGTTGTCCAGGAGCCATGTCCCTCTATTGTGCACTGCCCACTCCTCATCTGATACCCAGGTGTGGCCCTTACATGCAGGGAATTCTGTCACTTAGGACTGTGTCCTTGCAGTTTGCTTGACTCAAGGTGGGAGACAGCATCTGTTTCCCTGACTCTGTGGTGGGCATCATGGGTGGGTCCATTGCTTACACAATGCCTGTATTCTGACATGTATTCAGCGTGTTACTTTGATCTGTGGTCCAATTGCTGAGCTGATCCACCACATGTGGCTGGGGTACCTGGCACACACCCATGCTGCGGGTGGGAACAATGTTTGGGCCCCAGGAGTATGTATATGACGTGTGTCACACATACTTAGCCAGCTGCCTACAGTCCAGGGCTCATCCCTCATTCATGTGGGGCTGGACAGTCATGCCTACTCCAGGCCATACAATACACTCTGTACTCCCACTCCCGTGTATCAGAGGACACATTGTGCACAGTGTTTTGACCCCTCAGGTGTCTGCCTCTGTGTCAGTGTGCTGTGGATTAGTCGCCAGGACTGCTGTGGAGTTTCTTGGTAGGGGCTCAGCATGCCACTGGAGATGTGACCATAGGAGACGATACTTGTGTGACACATAGGTGTCTGATCAGCTGCCCATGCAGACTGGGGCATGTAAATGTGAAGTTCAGGCAGCTGTTCCCCATGCACAGCAGAGTGTGAGGGGCTCAGGTTCAGAGGGTAGTGTCACAGGTCTCCCATATGTCCAATAGGTATGACCTGGACAGATGAGGGTTAAGAGGATGTGTTGTGGGGGGGATGTACATGTGCACTTGTGCAGCTCCAGGACTTGCATTCCCCATGACCTACTATTGTGACACAGTGCAGAGTGTTGTTGTCTGGCTGCAAAGTCATACATCACTGAGACAGTGATGTATGACTTTGCAGTCATGCCTCCGCCATGGCATGTGTCTACTGATTGGTGATCCTGCAGGGGAGTGACATGTGCTACATGCACACCATAGTGGCGCTGGCTATCAGGACATGGGTGCATCATGGTGTCTGTCGCTGGAATGCATCACATGCATTTCCTATTTGACTCTGGGCATCCCTTACATCCGTAAACCTGTACTGACTCAGTGGCAAGAGCTGTGATGTGTCCACACCGTGTCCTCTGCACTGTCCAACTACTGTGTACTTGGTGCATGTGTCAACACTGGGGTGTTGCAATCCAACAGACACCAGACAGATGGGTGCAAGGCCATGTGGGATGTGAGTGCCATGCTTGGCATCAGACTGACAATTGACTTCTCCTGTTCAATTAGGGCACTTTTAGCAATGTACAACTAATGATGCCAGGGCTTGCTCTGTAATGTGCTGTGCTCACAGTGGTGTGTGCGTTTGGTGCAGGTGACTGATGTCTGTCTGTTTCCCCATTGTTTGCAGATACATCCACGGCCACGGAAGGGGACAGCTCCACGGACCAGGAGGAGCCGGAGAGCCAGACTGGGTCAGCAGCCGAGGAGTGGTCGGAGGGACCCAGTGGCACGGAGGGCGAGGGGAGCCACACCGAGGAGTCCTCAGCAGCATCCACCTCAGCTGAGGACCAGAGCAACTCGGAGGATGACTCCCTTGTGGAGGCGGGTGTCAGCAGCCACCACACCCCAGCTAGTGTTGCTGTCCCCGCCACCACCAGCACCACCACCGCCCTCCCATCGGCTCCCATTCCCCAGGTCCGTGGAGGCTCCCATGTCCGGGAGCGTGTCTCCTTTGGGCCAGGCACCGCACCCCTGCCCCTGTGTCCCCTGCTGCCCTGAGTGAGGAGTCTGTGTACCTCCTTCGCCAGCTCCATGTAGGGCAGACAGCCATGCTGAGTGTCCTCCATGCGCACACCGCGCTGTTGACTCAGCTGGTGTCGTTCATGGAGGGCATCTCATCGGGCATGTCTGACCTACAGAGGGGCAATAGGTCCATGGACTCCTCCCTGACGGCAGCAGTGTCCCTCCTCAAACGGTCCCTCACCCCTCCTGCCTCTGCTCCATCCACACTCCCCAGCACCTTACCCATCCCAGGCACACACACACTGGCACAGGCACACACCAGCACACACACATCCAGCACACTGACACACACGCCAATGACAAAACGCACACGCACGCACATTCAGGGGACTGAAGCCAGACTCACAGGGGATGGGGCCCTGGAACACACACACGCATCCACATGCACTGCGCAGTCCTCAGTTCCCTCTCCCTCCAAAGCACCCTCCCTTGCCTCACCTGCAACCCCAAAGTCACAGCAGCTCTTCCTCTGTGACCTCGGCCTCTTCCCCACCGATGAAGCTGCTCCAGCATCCCGGGGGAAGAGGAAGCCCACCCACACGGAGCAGAGTGCCCCTCGCCCCGGACACCCTCCCCCAGGCGCAGACGGACTGAGGCCCCACCCGCAAGTCCCCCCGGAGTGCTAAGAGCAAGACCCCGCCACCACCCTGCAGCTCAGGCACAAGGTCTCCGTCCTCCATCCCTCAGGCCCCCACTGCACAGGTGCCCCCACCACACCCTGCCCCAGGTTCCCCCACCCACAGATATACCATCCCCAAGATGCTCCGGCCTTCTCCCCCTGCCACTTGCTCTCCCAGCACCACACCCCCCGCTGCGCTTGTCTGTGCCACTGATGTGGTGAGGGTGTCCCCCCTCTGTCCAACCCACCTTGCCTGTTCCCCATTCTCCTCCCCTGGAGGTAGGCACTGCAGTGGAGTCCACTACCGCCCTGTCTGACTTGGGCACTGCAGTGGCGGACCTGTCCACCCCATCTGCAGGGTCCACTGCAGTTGTGCCGGCACCCACGACATCTGTGTCATGCCCCCCAGTTGTGCCGGCACACACCATGTCAGACACCTCCACTGCAGTTGTCAGTGGCTCTCCTGCACCCACCACCCCTTCCCTGACTCCCCCTGGTGAGCCCTGATCCTGTCCCTGCGGTGCCTGGCCTGCCCCCCGGTTGCCCCTCCTAGTGGATTGTCCCTGGTATTGTGCAGGCATGCGTAGGGTGACATCTGCCAGTGTCACCCTGTTTGAACTTTGACAATGGACTGGCCATTGGCCTTTGCTCTTTTTCAGGACTTCGTTTGGCCTCAACACATATGCTGAATAAAGCAACTTTCTTTTCTCTAGTGCTCATGCTTCAGATGTACATGTTGTTGGTGCAGCTAACCATGCCCTTGCTGCAGTGATGGTGATATCTGGTCTCATGATTATGAAGTGTTACTGTGCAGGAACCCATGTGGTCCAGGGGGAATGTGTCCTATCATGTGGTGTATCCATGTCATCAATAGCAGCATCTGAGGGTGTCATGTGTTCAGTATTTGGCAATGGGTTTCCTACTTACATTGGCAATTTCATATCTGTGGCTTCCACCCCTGCACATCTGTTGTGCCTGCCATCGTTGCATTTGTCTACTTCCCTGACCGTGTTGCCATCTCCAGTGGACATGCAGGTTTGGGCATCAATGGGGAGGGACTCATCCGTGTAGTCAGTGCAACATTGCTATACAAGTGTGTTGGATCTGTGCTGATGATTCCGTTGGCACATCCATGACCAGGCTGATGTGATGGGAGCCCTCATTTGGTGCTAATTGTTGATTGTGTGACCAAGTGCTCAGCTGACATGATGGGGCCCTACTGAGGCAACATATGGCACAGCTTTCCTCACACAGGAGTGGAGTCCCCTCATGGCAGTGTGTACACGTGTGACATTGCCTGCACCCAAGGTGTGTGTTGTATGTGCATGTCTGTGTGTTCACTTCCATTCATCTGCGCATGCTGTGATCCCTAGTGTTGTACCTGTTTGTGATGCTTGCTGACTTGAGCTATGTTCCCCCAAAGTCTTCTCCCTGTGTTCTCTGTGATGTGGGTGCATGGCACATTACTGGTCATCAGGGTGTCACCCATAGGTGTGTTTGCTGTCAGGGCTGAGTTTGTGTGCAGACGCAGATGGGTCACAGTCAGGTTTCCCCTTGGCACTTGTTGTTTGCCCCTGTCATGTGATTTCCAGTTTGTGTTATCTTTCAGTGATTGTGACATGTTGTGTGTGTGACTGCTGCCACTCCTCAGGGTCAGAGCTGCAATGTTGGAAGTTGTCTATGTGTGTTCGTTGTGGGTGACCTTGGCTTCTTCATTGGTGTGTGACTGTGGCTGGGATCCCATTGGTCGGTGTGGTATTGCCGTCATGTCCATGTACAGCGTAGTGTGCAGTGTGTCAGACATTCAGGAGTCTTGTTGAGTGGCCATGTGTGATGTGTTTCTACACCTTGGTTCCCACCCACCACCCTGGAATAGTCATGGGTGCATGTGCAATGTCACCAGTGCATGTGTACTTCACTGCTGCACATTGTTGGAGGTCGAGGGGTGTGGTGTTGAGTGTGTGCAGATGAGAGTTGTTGCCCGGCTAGGCCCCTGCCTCCATGTTGGCCTTGGCTTACTGGCCATGCTGATTGATTTGTGCTTGTGTAGGTGTGATGGTAGTTTGTTGCTCAGGACACCTGACTGTGGTTCATAGTGTGAACGACATTTAGCTTTGTCATCACAGTGGTATTTTTATTCAGCCCAGGGTCACCACATTGTGGGGGCCCTGGGGGTGGTGCTGTGGTGTGTCTGTGACTTGCTGTGTCAGTTGTTGTTCCTACGTGCCTGTGTGACATGTGTGTTTTGTGCTCCCTCTCACCTGACAATGCCTGCTTGCCCACATAGGGGATTTGGATCCATGAGTTACCTTAGTGTGGCAGTGTATGCACATCTGTATGATTGGTATTCAGCTCTCCTCATGTGTTGTGTGGTTGCCTGGGGACACTGGCACCCCCACCCCTCACCTGCTGTGTATGATGACAGTGTTGGTCTGCCTGTTTGTGTTTGTGCATCTGCACCACTGCATTGGCATATCTTGGGTGTGCCATTGGCTGTATGTTGTTTGGTGTGTTTCCCCTGCTGTCCCTGGGACTCCTAGGTCATCGGTCAGCACAGTGATCATGGTTTGTGTGTCCCATTGCTGCCATGGTATGGTATCTGTTCACCTCACATCTGCTGTCTCCACAGGGTATCTGCATTTGTGTGCCCATTGGTGCAAATATGTGGTTCTGCATTCTGATGGTCACTTCTGTCATTGTGTCATTGATGACTGTTGACGGTCTCAGCCCCCATGGGTGTTGTTTGTCTGCACATGGCCAAAGGAATGTTTCATTTGCACTGCAGTATTTGGCTCCCCCAATTTATGTTGCAATGGGACACATACACTACTTTGCCACAGATGAGTTTTTGGTTCTGTGAGCAGGAATGATCCATGCAGTTTGGCAGTTGCAGCTCTTTCTTTGTCAACAATTACCTTTTGGTCACTGTGATGATGAGGGTGTAGACCCCATTGCCACAATGGTCAAAATGTGCTTCAGCTATGGACCCCACACTTGCCTTTTGGTCACTGTGATGATGGGGGTTTGGACCCCATTGCCACAATGGTCAAAATGTGCTTCAGCTATGGACCCCACACTTGCCTTTTGGTCACTGTGATGATGGGGGTTTGGACCCCATTGCCACAATGGTCAAAATGTGCTTCAGCTATGGACCCCACACTTACCTTTTGGTCACTGTGATGATGGGGGTTTAGGCCCCATTGCCACAATGGTCATGGGCTGCTTGCATTGTGGGTGCCACACACATATATGTGTGGCACATGTGCTAGGGGGTCACATTGTATGTTGAAAGTCATGTTCGGTGTTGTAGGCATTTGACACAGCCTACACACGCTTGTCATGGTGGTGGGGGGATGTCTTAATCTTGCATTCCCTAGGTTGTGGTGTGCTTGTTGTGTCATGCATTGTCCATCCTATGAGTGGGGGTGGTAGTAGTGGTAGGCATCCAGCCCCCCTGGCTAAGGGTGGTAGTAGTGGTAGGCATCCAGCCCCCCTGGCTAAGGGTGGTAGTAGTGGTGGGCATCCTGCCCCCTGGCTAAGGGTGGTAGTAGTGGTAGGCATCCTGCCCCCCTGGCTAAGGGTGGTAGTAGTGGTAGGCATCCTGCCACCCTGGCTAAGGGTGGTAGTAGTGGTAGGCATCCTGCCACCCCTGGGTAAGGGTGGTAGTAGTGGTAGGCATCCAGCCCCCCTGGGTGAGGGTGGTAGTAGTGGTGGGCATCCTGCCCCCTGGCTAAGGGTGGTAGTAGTGGTAGGCATCCAGCCCCCTGGCTAAGGGTGGTAGTAG
>CAWUFW010031858.1:0-14838 GCA_963921515.1 Calotriton arnoldi | reverse complement strand
AGTAATATGCTCATAGAGGTAGGATATGTGAAGAAAGAAGAAAAAACGCACAGAAAGAAGCAAAAGATGTGCAGAAAGAACCAACAGAGGAGCAGAAAGAGGCCTTGTTGCAAAATCATCCTGTGCCCACAACTTTTTCAGACGGGTACTGGTGGTAACTGACTCTGACTAACCAGAGCCAGTGCTATGCTAAAAGACACTTAGAATACAGTGAAAACACCTACATACACTAGGGAACACTATGCGTTGGGGTACCCCTGTGATTAGCATGACCTCCTCTGCAAGTCCCTAGTACATAATAGGGCAGGGGGATTAAAACTACCTCTTAAAACGCGCTAGCAGTGCGCGTTTGCACAGTGGTGAAGGGAGGGGGGCCTGAGGTGACATGTGTGCAAACGCACCCCGTGGCGCGTTTTAGGTTGCGGATTAAGTCCCTTGAATTCTGAGGGTCCCTGGGGCCCATCTAGCCCCCAGGTACCTACAGTTAGGACCACAGAGCTGAGTTGCAGAGAGGCGTTCCGAGGCCACGAACCTTTTTCACCTCTCTGCAACGCAACTCTGTTGTGCTTACTGAAGGTACCTGGTGGGCTAGTTGGCCCCCAGGGTCCCTCAGGATTCAAAGGGAATTAATTCTCCAACTTAAAACGCACCACAGGGCGTGTTTGCGCACATGTCACCTGAGGCCCCGCCCCCTCCCTTCACCACCGTGCAAACGCGCCCCGTGGTGTGTTTTAAGTTGGGGGATTAGGTCACCTTGAATCCTGAGGGTCCCTGGGGCCCAACTAGCCCACTAGGTACTTCCAGAAAGCACCACAGGCCTGCGTTGCAACGCCTGTAACAAATTGTGCAGTTGTGTTTAGGTAGTGAAGAGGGTCGTGCTGGGGGTAGTGTTTTAGGGTTTAGGGTAGTGCAGTGGTGTTTGTGTAGTGTAGGGGGTCATGCTGGGGGTAGATTTAGGGTTTAGGGTAGTGCAGTGGTGTTTGGGTAGTGTAGGGAGTCGTGCTGGGGGAGTGTTTTAGGGTTTAGGGTAGTGCAGTGGTGTTTGGGTAGTGTAGGGGGTCGTGCTGGGGGTAGTGATTTAGGGTAGTGCAGTGGTGTTTGGGTAGTGTAGGGGTACTGCTGGGGTAGTGTTTTAGGGTTTAGGGTAGTGCAGTGGTGTTTGTGTAGTGTAGGGGGTAGTGTTTTAGGGTTTAGGGTAGTGCAGTGCTGTTTGTGTGGTGTAGGAGGTCGTGTTTTAGGGTTTAGGGTAGTGCAGTGGTCTTTGGGTAGTGTAGGGAGTCGTGCGGGGGTAGTGTTTTAGGGTTTAGTGTAGTGTATTGGTGTTTGGGTAGTGTAGGGGGTCATGCGGGGGGTAGTGTTTTAGGGTTTAGGGTGTGTTTTAAGTTGGGGGATTAGGTCACCTTGAATCCTGAGGGTCCCTGGGGCCCAACTAGCCCACTAGGTACTTCCAGAAAGCACCACAGGCCTGCGTTGCAACGCCTGTAACAAATTGTGCAGTTGTGTTTAGGTAGTGAAGAGGGTCGTGCTGGGGGTAGTGTTTTAGGGTTTAGGGTAGTGCAGTGGTGTTTGTGTAGTGTAGGGGTCATGCTGGGGGTAGATTTAGGGTTTAGGGTAGTGCAGTGGTGTTTGGGTAGTGTAGGGGGTCGTGCTGGGGGTAGTGTTTTAGGGTTTAGGGTAGTGCAGTGGTGTTTGGGTAGTGTAGGGGGTCGTGCTGGGGGTAGTGATTTAGGGTAGTGCAGTGGTGTTTGGGTAGTGTAGGGGTACTGCTGGGGGTAGTGTTTTAGGGTTTAGGTTAGTGCAGTGGTGTTTGGGTAGTGTAGGGGTACTGCTGGGGGTAGTGTTTTAGGGTTTAAGGTAGTGCAGTGGTGTTTGTGTAGTGTAGGGGGTAGTGTTTTAGGGTTTAGGGTAGTGCAGTGCTGTTTGTGTGGTGTAGGAGGTCGTGTTTTAGGGTTTAGGGTAGTGCAGTGGTCTTTGGGTAGTGTAGGGAGTCGTGCGGGGTAGTGTTTTAGGGTTTAGTGTAGTGTATTGGTGTTTGGGTAGTGTAGGGGGTCATGCGGGGGGTAGTGTTTTAGGGTTTAGGGCAGTGCAGTGGTGTTTGGGTAGTGTAGGGGGTCGTGCTGGGGGAGTGTTTTAGCGTTTAGGGCAGTGCAGTGGTGTTCGGGTAGTGTAGGGGTCGTGCTGGGGGAGTGTTTTAGGGTTTAGGGCAGTGCAGTGGTGTTCGGGTAGTGTAGGGGGTCGTGCTGGGGGAGTGTTTGAGTGTTTAGGGCAGTGCAGTCGTGTTCGGGTAGTGTAGGGGGTTGTGCTGGGGTAGTATTTTAGGGTTTAGGGTAGTGCAGTGGTGTTCGGGTAGTGTAGGGGGTCATGCTGGGGGAAGTGTTCTAGGGTTTAGGGCAGTACAGTGGTGTTTGGGCAGTTTAGGGGTAATGCTGGGGGTGGTGTTTTAGGGTTTAGGGCAGTGCAGTGGTGTTCGGGCATTGTAGGGGGTCATGCTGGGGGTGGTGTTTCAGGGTTTAGGTTAGTGCAGTGGTGTTTGGGTAGTGTAGGGGTACTGCTGGGGGTAGTGTTTTAGGGTTTAGGGTAGTGCAGTGGTGTTTGTGTAGTGTAGGTGGTAGTGTTTTAGGGTTTAGGGTAGTGCAGTGGTGTTTGTGTAGTGTAGGAGGTTGTGTTTTAGGGTTTAGGGTAGTGCAGTGGTCTTTGGGTAGTGTAGGGAGTCGTGCGGGGGTAGTGTTTTAGGGTTTAGGGTAGTGTATTGGTGTTTGGGTAGTGTAGGGGGTCGTGCTGGGGGGAGTGTTTTAGCGTTTAGGGCAGTGCAGTGCAGTGGTGTTCGGGTAGTGTAGGGGGTCGTGCTGGGGGGAGTGTTTTAGGGTTTAGGGCAGTGCAGTGGTGTTCGGGTAGTATAGGGGGTCGTGCTGGGGGAGTGTTTGAGTGTTTAGGGCAGTGCAGTCGTGTTCGGGTAGTGTAGGGGGTTGTGCTGGGGGTAGTATTTTAGGGTTTAGGGTTGTGCAGTGGTGTTCGGGTAGTGTAGGGGGTCGTGCTGGGGGAAGTGTTCTAGGGTTTAGGGCAGTACAGTGGTGTTTGGGCAGTTTAGGGGGTAATGCTGGGGGTGGTGTTTTAGGGTATAGGGCAGTGCAGTGGTGTTCGGGCAGTGTAGGGGGTCATGCTGGGGGTGGTGTTTCAGGGTTTAGGGCAGTGCAGTGGTGTTCGGGCAGTGTAGGGGGTGGTGTTTCAGGGTTTAGGGCAGTGCAGTGGTGTTCGGGCAGTGTAGGGGGTCGTGCAGGGGTGGTGTTTCAGGGTTTAGGGCAGTGGTGTTCGGGCAGTGTAGGGGGTCGGGCTGGGGGTGGTGTTTCAGGGTTTGGGGCAGTGCAGTGGTGTTCGAGCAGTAAAGGGGGTCGTGCTGGAGGTGGTGTTTCAGGGTTTAGGGCAGTGCAGTGGTGTTCGGGCAGTGTAGGGGCGGTGCAGGGGGTGATGTTTCAGGGTTTAGGGCAGTGCAGTGGTGTTCGGGCAGTGTAGGGGGTCGTGCTGGGGCTGGTGTTTCAGGGTTTAGGGCAGTGCAGTGGTGTTCGTGCAGTGTAGGGGGTGGTGTTTCAGGGTTTAGGGCAGTGGTGTTCAGGCAGTGTAGGGGATCTTGCTGGGGTTGATGTTTCAGGGTTTAGGGCAGTGCAGTGGTGTTCGGGCAGTGTAGGGGTCGTGCTGGGGGTGGTCTTTCAGGGTTTAGGGCAGTGCAGTGGTGTTCCGGCCGTGTAGGAGGTCGTGCAGGGGTGGTGTTTCAGGGTTTAGGGCAGTGCAGTGGTGTTCAGGCAGTGTAGGGGTCGTGCTGGGGGTGGTGTTTCAGGGTTTAGGGCAGTGCAGTGGTGTTTGGGCAGTGTAGGGGTCGTGCAGGGGGTGGTGTTTCAGGGTTTAGGGCAGTGCAGTGGTGTTCGGCCAGTGTAGGTGGTCTTGCTGGGGGTGGTGTTTCAGTCTTTAGTGCAGTGGTGTTCGGGCAGTGTAGGGGGTCTTGCTGGGGGTGGTGTTTCAGGGTTTAGGGCAGTGCAGTGGTGTTCGGGCAGTGTAGGGGTCTTGCTGGGGCTGGTGTTTCAGGGTTTAGGGCAGTGCAGTGGTGTTCGGGCAGTGTAGGGGTTCGTGCTGGGGCTGGTGTTTGAGGGTTTAGGGTAGTGCAGTGGTGTTCGGGCAGTGTAGGGGTCGTGCTGGGGCTGGTGTTTCAGGGTTTAGGGCAGTGCAGTGGTTTTCGGGCAGTGTAGGCGGTCGTGCTGGGGCTGGTGTTTCAGGGTTTAGGGCAGTGCAGTGGTGTTCGGGCAGTGTACGGGGTTGTGCTGGGGCTGGTGTTTCAGGGTTTAGGGCAGTGTAGTGGTGTTCGGGCAGTGTAGGGGGTCGTGCTGGGGGTGTTGTTTCAGGGTTTAGGGCAGTGCAGTGGTGTTCGGGCAGTGTAGGGGGTCGTGCTGGGGCAGGTGTTTCATGGTTTAGGGCAGTGCAGTGGTGTTCGGGCAGTGAAGGGGGTCGTGCTGGGGGTGGTGTTTCAGGGTTTAGGGCAGTGCAGTGGTGTTCGGGCAGTGTAGGGGGTCATGCTGGGGTGGTGTTTCAGGGTTTAGGGCAGTGCAGTGGTGTACGGGCAGTGTAGGGGGTCTTGCTGGGGGTGGTGTTTCAGGGTTTAGGGCAGTGGTGTTCGGGCAGTGTAGGGGTCTTGCTGGGGGTAGTGTTTCGGGGTTTAGGGCAGTGCAGTGGTGTTCGTGCAGTGTAGGGGTCGTGCTGGGGGTGGTGTTTCAGGGTTTAGGGCAGTGCAGTAGTGTTCGGGCAGTGTAGGGGATCGTGCAGGGGGTGGTGTTTCAGGGTTTAGGGCAGTGCAGTGGTGTTCGGGCAGTGTAGGGGGTCGTGCTGGGGGTGGTGTTTCAGGGTTTAGGGCAGTGCAGTGGTGTTCGGGCAGTGTAGGGGGTCGTGCAGGGGGTGGTGTTTCAGGGTTTAGGGCAGTGCAGTGGTATTCGGGCAGTGTAGGGGTCGTGCTGGGGCTGGTGTTTCAGGGTTTAGGGCAGTGCAGTGGTGTTCGGGCAGTGTAGGGGGTCTTGCTGGGGGTGGTGTTTCAGGGTTTAGGGCAGTGGTGTTCGGGCAGTGTAGGGGGTCTTGCTGGGGGTGGTGTTTCAGGGTTTAGGGCAGTGCAGTGGTGTTCGGGCAGTGTAGGAGGTCTTGCTGGGGGTAGTGTTTCAGGGTTTAGGGCAGTGCAGTGTTGTTCGGGCAGTGTAGGGGTCATGCTGGGGGTGGTGTTTCAGGGTTTAGGGCAGTGCATTGGTGTTCGGGCAGTGTAGGGGGTCGTGAAGGGGGTGGTGTTTCAGGGTTTAGGGCAGTGCAGTGGTGTTCGGGCAGTGTAGAGGGTCGTGCTAGGGTATGTGTTTCAGGGTTTAGGGCAGTGCAGTGGTGTTCGGGCAGTGTAGGGGTCGTGCAGGGGCTGGTGTTTCAGGGTTTAGGGCAGTGCAGTGGTGTTCGGGCAGTGTAGGAGGTCGTGCTGGGGGTAGTGTTTTAGGGTTTAGGATAGTGCAGTGGTGCTTGTGTAGTGTAGGGGGTCGTGCTGGGGGTAGTGTTTTAGGGTTTAGGGTAGTGCAGTGGTGTTTGTGTAGTATAGGGGGTCATGTTTTAGGGTAGTGCAGTGGTGTTTGGGTAGTGTAGGGGGTCGTGCTGGGGGTAGTGTTTTAGGATTTAGGTTAGTGCAGTGGTGTTTGGGTAGTGTAGGGGGTCGTGCTGGGGGTAGTGTTTTAGGGTTTAAGGTAGTGCAGTGGTGTTTGTGTAGTGTAGGGGGTCGTGCTGGGGCAGTGTTTTAGGGTTTAGGGTAGTGCAGTGGTGCTTGTGTAGTGTAGGGGTCGTGCTGGGGGTAGTGTTTTAGGGTTTAGGGTAGGTCAGTGGTGTTTGTGTAGTGTAGGGGTCATGTTTTAGGGTAGTGCAGTCGTGTTTGGGTAGTGTAGGGGTCGTGCTGGGGGTAGTGGTTTAGGATTTAGGTTAGTGCAGTGGTGTTGGGGTAGTGTTTTAGGGTTTAGGGTAGTGCAGTGGTGTTTGTGTAGTGTAGGGGGTCATGCTGGGGGTAGTGTTTTAGGGTTTAGGATAGTGCAGTGGTGCTTGTGTAGTGTAGGGGGTCGTGCTGGGTAGTGTTTTAGGGTATAGGGTAGTGCAGTGGTGTTTTTGTAGTGTAGGAGGGTCATGTTTTAAGATGCAACGCTCCAATACCTGACCAGTCTGCACTACATAAAACTGCAAAAAAACTAAAAATAAAAAGTGTTTTGCACACTTTTGTCATTGTGCGATATGTGGGCTACATCTGGGTAATATTTGTGCTACATTTGGGCTCTTTTTTCACTGGTGGCCATCTTGGAAGACTTCTTTGTTATGAAGTTTCCTAATTTCCTCATTTACTGCAGTCTCCTCAGTAGGAAATGCTTTCAGTTTTTTACTTTGATTCCATCAAGAAGGCATTCAGATGTGTCACACATTTGCCATAAATTCAGAATGTTATTACTCTAGTTGTTCATTAGATCACTGTAGTAAAGCAACTGCTCACCAAGGAGTTAACTGGAAGTCTACTGCTGGTATTGAAAGTGATTGTTTCAGTCTGCATGTCAGAATTTTCTAATGAAATAGAAGAGGATTTGAGATCTCACTTTAAACATGCACTAAATTTTCTTTTTGCAGCACTAACCATAATTTCTATGGCAAAATGAACCCCCTCATTTTGTTCCTTTTTAAATTAAATGTTTTAAGTGTTACCAGTTTATTCCAATCAAGATGGCTTCAGGTGTGCCATACTTTTGTCATAAGTAAGTCTGTTAGCACTCTAGTTGTTCTTTAGAACACTCTGGGAAGCTGCAGTAGAACACAAAGGCATCAACTGACAGGCTGCTCCTGTTGAAATATAACAGGAAGATATTTGAGATCTCACTTAAAACATGTCCTAATTTTTCTTTCTACAGCACTAACCATAATTTCTATGGCAAAATGAACCCCCTCATTTTGTTCCTTTTTAAATTAAATGTTTTAAGTGTTACCAGTTTATTCCAATCAAGATGGCTTCAGGTGTGCCATACTTTTGTCATAAGTAAGACTGTTAGCGCTCTAGTTGTTCTTTAGAACACTCTGGGAAGCTGCAGTAGAACACAAAGGCATCAACTGACAGGCTGCTCCTGTTGAAATATAACAGGAAGATATTTGAGATCACACTTGAAACATGTCCTAATTTTTCTTTCTACAGCACTAACCATAATTTCTATGACAAAATGAACCCCATCATTTTGTTCCTTTTTAAATTAAATGTTTTAAGTGTTACCAGTTTATTCCAATCAAGATGGCTTCAGGTGTGCCATACTTTTGTCATAAGTAAGACTGTTAGCGCTCTAGTTGTTCTTTAGAACACTCTGGGAAGCTGCAGTAGAACACAAAGGCATCAACTGACAGGCTGCTCCTGTTGAAATATAACAGGAAGATATTTGAGATCACACTTGAAACATGTCCTATTTTTTCTTTCCAGAGCACTAACCATAATTTCTATGACAAGATGAACCCCATCATTTTGTTCCTTTTTAAATTAAATGTTTTAAGTGTTACCAGTTTATTCCAATCAAGATGGCTTCAGGTGTGCCATACTTTTGTCATAAGTAAGGCTGTTAGCACTCTAGTTGTTCTTTAGAACACTCTGGGAAGCTGCAGTAGAACACAAAGGAATCAACTGACAGTCTCTGCCCTTGTTGGATGTACATGTTTTACTGAGAATGTCAGACTTCATTCTCACATGACTGAGAAAGATAATGTGAATTTACAGAAAATATGCTCTCATTTTAGCTTCTGGGGCACCTTCCAAAACTGTATGGGACAAGCATGTGAAAATAGTTTTCTCTCAAACATGATTCATGATATCCCAGCAGAAGGTTTTTCACAGGGTAAAATCACCTTAGAACACACCACAATTCCTGAAATTAGTATGGTACCATCAACAAATGAATTCTAATGTAACTAAAGTCTGTTATCACCCTTTATAGTTCTCCTTTTGGTAACCCTCAAAATCTTCGATTCACTACAATGCATTTCAATAGGGTACTATCATTTATATTGGTCCCAAGATGGCTGCCAGCAATTCCAGGATGAAGTGCTGACAGCCAATCAGATCTCACGATGACATGTGTGGTTAGGCTCCGCCCAGATATATATGTGTTTTTACTTTTGATTTTCTCAGCAACTACTGAACGGATTTACACCATTTAACAAAAAGGGTTCTTTTGAACCAAGAACTACCTCTTTGCCAAATTTGGTGTAATTCCGTTCAGCAGTTCGGGCTGTAGCCGTGTCTAAAGTTTCCTATGGGAAAATGAATGGGGAAAACACGTTTGGGACCCCCTTTTTTCTCGGCCCCTGCTTGACGAATCACCCTGAGACTTTCGGGGTAGGAGCGGACCGGAGCGGGCCATAAAATGTGAAAATTTCGCGAAGATTCGTCAACTCGACGCAAGAGTTATTTCAAATAGAATGTCGTGGATTTCCTATGGAAAATATTTCCTAACTATAACTATCTACTGGCGACCGCCAGTAGATTATATATATATATATATATATATATATATATATATATATATATATATATATATATATATATATATATATATATATATCAAACAAAACCTCCAAATCCAAAGAGAAGAAGCACGCCGGACCAGATTTCAGGAATTACCTGTACTTTTATTCCACAAAGAAACAGCCTTATTGTAAGTTCTTACGCGTTTCAGCTACATCAGTAGCCTTGTTCACAGGTGAGCCATATACATGAATTTGCAGTGTAACTACGTGCTTTATACGCCTTTGTCGGACTGCAACATTTCTACGTAGTCCTGACATACTGCAATTTCCAACATGCACTTTGAAAGTAAAGTCTCATAGTCTTAGAAAATCACTGGTATTTATTTTCCCTTCATATTTGAATTAACGAGTATTTTCGCAGTGAAACGTAAAACATACTGAGTCCATTCAAAGTGTATTTTTCTTGCTCTATAATCATTAGGCTGTCGCTAAATTCCCAATTCATAGCATTACCTGGAAATCCGTACGTGACAGACAAGTGTCCTTCACTCTCCCTTGCCTCACGGTGTTTTCCAAAATTACCTGGCTGAAATAGTCCGTGCCTTACTGTTTGGAACACTGCGGGCGGGTCCTGCTCCTTTTCATAAACAATCCAACACAATTTCATCCGCAGGGAGCATGGACCAGGTAATTTTGTAAAACACCGTGAGGCAAGGGAGAGTGAAGGACACTTATAATGATTATAGAGCAAGAAAAGTGAATGAAAATGAAATAAGAGTGCATTTGTAATGTTAATTCCCATAGAAACGCTTTGTTGAACCTACAGCCCGAACCGCTGGAGAGAATTATACCAAATGTGGCAGAAAGGAAGATGCTGTTACGCAGATTGTGCTTTTTGTTATTTGGTGCAAATCCGTTCTGTAGTTTTTGAGAAATTTAAGCTGAAAATTATAGATATATCTCTGGTTGCTGATATTTCACTACGATTTCACGATTAATCGTGAATGCACGCCCCAACAGGAATGCTGGGATTGGCTGGGGTTCAACCTGAACAGAAAGTTGCGGCCGCCAATTTATCTATCGGGAACAGTTCCTGGGGCTAAAAGTTTCTGTGAAAGCAAACATAAGGGGTCAAGGTTTAGGTACCCTGACCTCATGTTTCAGAAATGAGGGTGTTAATTACACAAGTTATGTGTCCAAAATTAATTTTTTCTAATTGTGTGCGATATTTGCCATGACGGCCTGATCGCCAGCACGGTCTCCCTCGCGGGGACTTCACGACTATCTCGGCGACACTGTGAATATTGGTGGAAATATTAAAAAATATATCAGTGAGTCATCAATACACGTATTATATTGAGATTCTGATAAATGTTTTTGTCGAGTTATTTAGATAGTGATTTATCTAGTGTGATGGTTAGAATTAATTATATAGTTATATTTTTTAATGTGGTGGTGGCTATTGAATTCCTGCTTTTGCTTTTCGGTTTTGTGCCGTATCCGTGGGGATCGCGATTACCGACGTCATCGCCATCTCCAGACTCACTTTGAAAAGGGAAATTAGGTTTAAGAGATGGTTGTTCTAGAAATACACAGAAAGACGTCAGTTTGAAGTATACAGTAATACACCGTTTGTGTGTAAAATACTGTAATATGTGTGCATATTCGTGTTTCTCAATTTATGGAAAAGGCGCGATCATCGCGCTTAACGGCATCGTCGCTTCTACCTGAATAACTGCGAAAACGGAAAAATGGTCGTAAAGATGGATTTTAAAGACACTTAGTACAAAAACATCAGTTTAAACATGTTTTTAAAGCAGCATGTATATAGTAATATGTGTAGCTCAATGTTAACAATGGATTTCTTTAGTTAATATTTTTGCTCGTGGCGGTTGAATGTCTGCTTTTGTTTTGCGATTTCACGACATATTCACGGTGGTCGCGAAGATTCCCAAAAACTGAAAGAAAAGGATCTTTATAAAGAAAATTAACAATATTTCTGGTACTAGGGTGACTCTGACAAGAACCTTTGTGTTGATTGTGTGTATATGACAGCTACACATAATACTGGTTGCAGAGTTTCAGGTTACTTGAAAACACTCTGTTGCCTTCGTCTGTAAAGTGACCTCCATCATTTCCATAAATTCCATGCATGTCAAAATGAAGATTGTTGTTATGGATACAGCCCATGTGATGGTCTCTGAGGAGTGCAGAAACAGTTTTATTAACATGTTTCCTGGATTTTTCAATCTGTGGACAGAATTTATTTGACCACTTCCATTTCTGTCTTTGGCATATATTAGAGTACACCAAGACAGTGTGAGGGAAAAGCAACATCAGTTCTAAAAAGGTATCTTTCATTGAATTTCCAGGCCTACCCCAGCCAATGTGCCTAGGTTATTGCCACCACATTGCACAATCATAAGGTGAGGAGCTCGGCAATCCACAATGGTTTTAACCAATGCCAGCAACTGATGAAACTTTAACCCTCTTTGGCCAAACCAAGTAATCTCCACATTTGGCAAACCCAAGTCCCTGTAAATACCTCTCTTTTTTGCAGCTTCTTTAGCCCAATAGACATAGCTGTGGCTAACAATCCACACTCTAAGGGTTTTCTAGTGAAGGAGCACTAGCAGTCAGAAGAAGGCTGGTGCTGAATGAGTTAGTTTCTAAATGAAAAGCAGTTAAAATAGGTGTTTTCTTTTTTTTTTTTTTAAAAAGAGATATTTCATTGGATGCTGTCAGTAAGTAAGTGAATAAAATTAGGTAGTACGTTGGATGCATTACTAAGAAGTCCTATTATTGGCTGTTGTTAAAAAAAGGAATGTACAGACATGGATATACTTCTGAGTCTGTGCAGTAAACCACACCTGCTTTATCTCATTTGGAAGTAGCATGTTCCTTCTAGAATGTGCTGTTATCATGTGACCTACTGCTTCTACTGGGTTGCTAGATACACTGAGCTAAGAGTGTATTGGGAGGAAGGATGTTAAAGAGACAGAACATTTTTTTTAAAGTTGAGGAGTTATGACATAATTTAAGTAATGATAAACTTTAATTTTCAATTGAGGACTATGTAATAAACTGTTGTGCAGTATCTAAATTTGAAAAAAACTGTAGCTAAAGATAGGTTTGAACTCCAGTTTTTATTCGCAATTTTGCCGCGATCATCACGAAAATATCGCAAACATGCGGAGACAGGAACCTCATTTTGAAAGCTAGGGAAAGGTTTAACAGATGCTAACCATTCACAAGTGGAGATACAGCAGTCTAAACTGAAAGACATGATTTCATTTGCTGCCTTTCTCATGATCATAGAGTAGAAAGTTCAAGAGATTGCCATTTTATAGTTGCTTTCTAGGAGAGTGGTGTACCATTCTTGTGCTTAGTTTTTACAAATTTTAACAGTGTCAAAACTATCCAGAAAGAGCTCAAACAAAGGGTATGTGTTTAAGATGTTAGTACCAAATGTTTTGGGAAGTAAGAGGAAAATGAATTAGTGGCCCTTTATCCCATTGTGTAGTTTACAGAAAAATAGCAGTATAGTATTGTTGTAAGTTACAATGAGGAATTTATTTAAAGCTAAGAATGTTTTAAATGTCTATGTATCATGTGCAGAACAGACAGATCTATGTTATTTGCATTCTGGGAATTGTAATACTTTTAGTCACATTATTAAACATGAGCAGTGTAGTCATCAGTAAAAGATAAGAAAATATGCTGTGCCTGTTTATGAATTATAAAGTAGTAATACTTGTTAGGTATGTATTAAGAAGTGTTTGTCAATGTGGTTTACTTATATGAACAGTTGGCATCTGCTTATATGTTGTTTGTGGTTGCAGATAGTTATATGTACGGTGGGACTCTTGAGTTTATTTAAAGATGCGGAAAACTATATATTTTTGGAAAGATGGCTTGAAGGTCCATATCTAATATAGAATCACATATATTTTTACATGGTGATCTATGTTCTTTAAGGCTAATGAAAATTTCATGTATGTGGTGAGGGTGGCGTATCTCTTTTAGCATGCTCTGCTTAAAATTGAGGAGAGTTTATAGCAGAGAATATCTTTTGAGAGTTCTTGTGCTACCTTCAATTGGTGTGTAACTTTTCTTTGAGCAATGCTGAATATATGTATTAAACACACAAGAACAATTTGAGAAATGATGTAGGAATGCCATTAAGAAAAGGTTTTGTGGTTTGAAAAAGTGAGATTTGTTGTTTTCAGTTTTAGAAACTTACTGATGCATGTGCATGCTAAGTAAAAGAGCAATGTATGCTTGCAGAGAAGCATGTATCCAAATATACATGAGGTGTGATATATAGGCTTTTCTGACACATAGGTCATTAGAAAAGGATAGATATACTAAAACAGATAGTTTGATACTGACAGAAGGAGTTAAACAATGAGTTACAGATATAGTCACAACTGTTATGTACCTAACAGCAATGGAGATACTTTACAGTCACCCAAGCATTACTCAGGCACTCATCCAGGCACTCAGCCACTACTCAGGTGGTTATAAAATCACTAACGCACTATGTTCACACTTATTCCCTCACCCAGGCACTTCTCCTACTACTCTTCCAATCATGGGCTCTAATTATGTACTAATTGAACTACGCAGGCAACACCCATGCATTTCTCCAATCACCCAGTTGGTAGCAATATAGTCATGTGAATACACAGGCACTAATTATGCAGATATGGAACCACTGATGTAGTTTCTACTTACTCAGGGAAACATGCAGGCACTATCTATATTCTGAGGGAATCACCTAGGCACTATCTATGCACTCATCAAATGAGCCAGAGAGTATTGTTGTACTCAACCAGAAACACATGTATTTACAAGTTTTAGTGAGGAATATGTACTGTTTTAGAACCATCTGGGGAATTATATATGTAACCTGTCACACATCGTTTGCATGTACTCCGAAGAATTAGTGAGCTCTATGTTGTGATACAGAATAATGTGCAGATTTTTATATGCAATGTTTCTCGAAATTTAAATCTGACACTCCTAAGTAGAAGAGTACTGAAACACTATATCTACCAGTGACGCAGAGGCACGGAAATAGCTCTTATTTTGTTTTCGGATTTACCATATTGAGACACTGTACGTACTTTTACACTTTGGTTGATGTTTATTTTAAAATTTAGTACAAAAGGGATAAAGTGGTCTTTTAGCGTGTATAAGTGAGAACTGAGATATGGTGCAGCTGTGTTATAGGAGAGGGTATATAATATTAACAGGTAATTAATAAATTAAGTTGTGTGTTTTGGTTTGGGTTTGGTACATTGAAGTACGTGCCTGTAATTATGTAGCTAGGTTTATCTGTAGATTTAAAACTGCAATATAACATAAAAACTGTTTTTGTGTTATATGTAAGCCAGTAGTAAAGTAGTTGGTACATTGGCTAAAATAAAAAAATTCAAATAAACATATTTGTTTTACCGACCAAAATCTGCATAACTACATACAGAATGCCTACAAAAGCTTGGAGGAAAACGGAACAGAAGCAACTAGAGTATCTATGCAGAACTGAGACACAAAAGGAGCAAAATTAACAAAAAGTGGCAAAAAAAGCTTCTGGTAAGAGGACAAATTTGTTTCTTAAAAATATATGTGGACAATTCCAGAGATTCCAAAAATAATAAAAATTAAATTCAAATTATGAGAAGGAATAACAGTGGACAAAATCTATTTAACAAGAGCAGGAAAGAATGTAACAAAGTTGGACACACCTTAGCCAGGAGACAAAAGCAGTTTAAGGAAATCAGAGCCAGGATGTTTTGTAGTAGAGTGGTTTTAAATCTACTGAGAACTATGAAAAAGTATAGAAGAAGGAGAGAGGCACTGAAACAGAAAGTTGAGAACGTCGTTGATAAGGCCTTTCCTTTGAAGAGGAAGCTTTTCATTTTGATTATTGTTGCACTTGGCCCTTTTTGCAGGGTCATCCCGGAACTTTTTGCCTTCCTCCTATATTTTTTTCTGACCTATTGTTGGCTGTTTTATGACTCTGGGCACTTTACCACTGCTGATCAGTGCTAAAGTGCATATGCTCTCTGGTATAAATTGATGTATGGATTAGTGACTCCATGATTGGTTGGTTTGGTTTACTTGTCAGACCCTAGTACAGTGCACTGAGTGTGCCCAGGGCTTGTAAACCAAATGCTGCTGGTAGGCTTGCAGCACTGGTTGTGCCACCCACAGAAGCAGCCTGTAAAAGTGTGTCTCAGGTCTGCCATTGCAGAGCCTGTGTGCAGTCTGGTACTGCCATGTTGACTGGGCAAG